>JABUQX010110172.1:37500-40000 GCA_015478945.1 Trachelipus rathkii | reverse complement strand
TAGGTTAGGTTAGGTTAGGTTAGGTTAGGTTAGGTTAGGTTGGTTGATTATGTTGGATTGTTGAAGTTAGGTTTCAGTTCAGTTGGGTGGTTGGTTAGGTTAGGTTGGATTGGGATTAGTTAGGTTAGGTTAGGTTGGAGTTGTTAGGTTAGGTTATAGGTTAAAGTTGGGATTAGTTGGTTAAGTTAGATTAAACCAGTTGGGGATGGGATTGGAATTAGGTTGTTGATTCTGGGTTCAGATTAGTTCAGTTGGTTGGGTTAGGTTAGTTAGTTAAACTATAGTTAGTTGTTGGTTGGGTTAGGTTAGGTTAGGTTAGGTCAGGTTAGGTTAGGTTAGGTTGTTAGGTTAGGTTAGGTTAGGTTAAGTTAAGTTAAGTTAGGTTAGGTTAGGTTAGGATTAGGTTAGGTTAGGTTAGGTTAGGTTGGTTCAATTTTTTTCCTCGAATTTAATATTTATTTTTAAAGGTTAGATGGTCGAAGAATCTAGGTTAGGTTAGGTTAGGTTATTAGGTTAGGTTAGGTTAGGTTAGGTTAGGTTAGGTTAAGTTAGGTTAGGTTAGGTTAGGTTAGGTTAGGTTAGGTTAGGTTAAGTTTTGTTGGATTCATTAGAAATTCTAAATAACCAGATTTTTTTTAATGTCGAATATTTGACCTATCGATCATTTTCCTTGTAGACTATTTTCCCTGTCGACCATTTGGGACTAGCTTCGTTTATTGTTATTTCACACTTAAGCGCCTCGATGCAGAGTATTTCTCTTGCCTTTTTGCTTGAAGACCCTTTGATACAAGTATCAAATCCCTCACGGTAGGTGTAGAACATATTATAGCCCGAATGTGCATATAATTCTTTGATAAAGTCTTTTAGGAAACTCCCTACTAAGACAAAATCAGATAATTTAACGCTAAGGGTAGAAAAGTGATTCGATAGGTTCTTTTAGGAAGGTCCCCGCTATAGGAAAAAATCAGATGATTTAACGATAAGGATAGAAAAGAGGTCCGATAAGTTCTTTTAGGAAAGTCCCTACTAGGACAAAATCAGATAATTTAACGCTAAGGATAGAAAAGAGGTTCGATAAGTTCTTTTAGGAATGTCCCTGCTAGGAAAAAATCAGATGATTTAACGCTAAGGATAGAAAAGAGGTCCGATAAGTTCTTTTAGGAAGGTCCCTGCTAGGAAAAAATCAGATGATTTAACGTTAAGGATAGAAAAGAGGTCCGATAAGTTCTTTTAGGAAGGTCCCTGCTAGGAAAAAATCAGATGATTTAACGTTAAGGATAGAAAAGAGGTCCGATAAGTTCTTTTAGGAAGGTCCCTGCTAGGAAAAAATCAGATGATTTAACGTTAAGGATAGAAAAGAGGTCCGATAAGTTCTTTTAGGAAGGTTCCTGCTAGGAAAAAATCAGATGATTTAACGTTAAGGATAGAAAAGAGGTCCGATAAGTTCTTTTAGGAAGGTCCCTGCTAGGAAAAAATCAGATGATTTAACGTTAAGGATAGAAAAGAGGTCCGAAAAGTTCTTTTAGGAAGGTCCCTGCTAGGGAAAAATCAGATAATTTAACGCTAAGGATAGAAAAGAGGTCCGATAAGTTCTTTTAGGAAGGTTCCTGCTAGGAAAAAATCAGATGATTTAACGTTAAGGATAGAAAAGAGGTCCGATAAGTTCTTTTAGGAAGGTCCCTGCTAGGAAAAAATCAGATGATTTAACGTTAAGGATAGAAAAGAGGTCCGATAAGTTCTTTTAGGAAGGTCCCTGCTAGGGAAAAATCAGATAATTTAACGCTAAGGATAGAAAAGAGGTCCGATAAGTTCTTTTAGGAAGGTCCCTGCTTGGAAAAAATCAGATGATTTAACGCTAAGGATAGAAAAGAGGTTCGATAGGTTCTCATGACCTTTATGGGAAGCTACTGATGTAATCGCATGTAATATTAAAGTACACGACTTTTATATTAATACTTCTTGCTTACGTCAGTGTTCAGATTGTTAGGCAAATTATCCATGTGGTTTAGTGGTTTAGTGGTTTATAGACTCTGAATAGGGAGGAACCAATTCTTTGGAGGTTTAAGGGCTAAATAGAAAAGAAGATGATTAAAAAAAATTTAAATAAATGACTAAAAGGTTGATGGGTAATGTCCCAACGGCAAGATGAGAATAAAGTGTTTAGGTAATAAATCGGAATTCTTATATACCTAGTAGAATCCCGTAGCTCAGTCGGTAAAATGTTGCGCTCGTAAGTTCTATATCCCAGGATCGAATCCTCCTCGGTCGGGAACCAAACTAGTGTACACTAACACAGATGTAAGGTCGTCTCTCTCTCTCTCTCTCTCTGGAAGAGATCGAACGGGAAAGTTGAATTTGCAGTATCAATAGGAATAGTCAGCACCAACATTATAGCAATTTCGATAAGCATTAATAATAATAATAATAAGATAATAACAATTATAAGAAGAAGATGATAATAAGTTTATTATTATTATTATTATTATTATTATTATTATTA
>JABUQX010110172.1:0-32500 GCA_015478945.1 Trachelipus rathkii | reverse complement strand
ATTCCACTCCAGACATTACTCATAAAGAGCAGTACTCCATAAAAGGGCGGATATAAGCCCTCTTGTTTTTAGTATCTAAGATTTATTAAAAATCCTGGTTATACAGGTAAAGAACTAGCGGAAACGGTGATGAGTTTTCTCAAAGCAAATGAATTAGAAATAAGCAGTTGTCGGGGTCAAACGTATGATAATGCTGCTAATATGTCAGGAATATATTCTGGCCTGCAAACAAGAATTAAAGAGGTCAACCATCTAGCATATTTCATATCATGTTCAGCTCATTCCCTTAATTTAGTGGGATCTAGCTCTGCCACATGTTGTAAACAGGCGGTTTCTTTTTTTGCTTTGCTTCAGAATCTTTATAATTTTTTCTCGGGCTCTACGCATCGTTGGGGTATCTTAGAATCTTTCTTCAAAGAATATACTGTCAAAACACTATGTGGGACAAGGTGGTCAGCTCGAGCAGAAGCTTGTAAAAGTCTAAACAAAGGTTTGGAAGCTATTGTTAAGGCTTTAAACTCTGTATCTGAAGATAAAAATGAGAGACCAGTCATTCAGCAAGAGGCAAAGGGAAATTTGAAAAAATTGAGTTCCTATGAAATACTCTTTATGTCTGTAATATGGGAACCAATACTTGAAAGATTTGATTCTTAAATAATAAATTGAATCTGAAGATATGGATGTGGCCACCGTTATTAATTTGTATAACTCTCTGTGTAACTTAGTTAATGAAATTAGAAGTTCATTAGAAACCTACGAAAATTGTGCCAAAGAAAAATTGAAAATTTTACACAAAAAGACATCAAGAATGTATCTAAACTAAGATCTGAGAAAGAAGAAAATTATCAAATATGCATTCTTCAAGCAAGCTTCAATACTATATTAGATAAACTGTCAACAGAATTAAATAGGCGAAGTTTTGCATACAGCGAATTTTCAGAAAAGTTTTTATTCTTATCAAACGACATTCATAAATCAGCTAAATTATTACAAAAAATCTATCGATCAGACTTAGAAGATTTTGGAGCAGAATGCATTCATTTAAAATGTTTGCTTTTAGAAGGTAATGGCAGTAAAACCTTGTCCCAATTAAACAAATATTTATATACCAAAAGCCTTCATGATATATATCCAAATCCGAATATTGCATTAAAATTATTTTTATGTATTCCTGCGACAAACTGCTCAGCTGAAAGATCATTCTCCACACTTAGAAGGGTTAAAAATTATTTACGTTCGTCCCAGTCCCAACAGCGTTTAGTTCATCTTGCTGTAGTTGCTATTGAAAATGATTTCACCGTAAAATTAGATTACGAAGATATTATTGACAAATTTGCTAACGAAAAGGCAAGACGAAAACCTGTAATGAATCATTAATTTGACATGTAGATGTAATAATGTAAGTATTGATATATATATATATATATATATATATATATATATATATATATATATATATATATATATATATATATATATATATATATATATATATATATATATATATAAGGGGCGCAAATTTTTTTGGGCCCATGGGCGCTAGAGTAGTTAAATGCGGGCCTGTATATATATATGTATATATATATATATATATATATATATATATATATATATGTGAAGACAGAATTTCTCTTGCCCTCACAATAATTATGTACAAATTTTACTATTAATTTTATTATATATGGAAAATATTAAACAACCTTTTGTATGGCATTATTTTTGTGAGAGTGAGTCAATGCAATGCTGCCCGCGAAATGCCTGGCATTTCGAGGGAAGGAAGGCAGTAAGATCTCAAGCCATAAGAAGAGAGGTCGCATTTTAAGCTTCGGCTCATTGAAAAGAACCGGGAAATTGTGTTTGATTGTAGGGACTTGTTATATTAACTTTCACCAATTTTATTAATGACTGTGAATTAGCCTATTGTGTTGAACAACAAATTGATTGCATTTTAAATTGTTCTTACATTGATATCATTACCTACTATGTGATTTAATTAGTCTTAGGAATAAAAGAATAAAAGTAACTACTCCTTTTCATTATCACTGTATTAACTCTTATTACATAGAATGGTAACCTCCAGTGTGACATTGAACTCCCAACCTAACTGATTTGAAGAGTGCCAAACAGTGAATTAATTCAAACAGTGCCTAATTAAGACAGTGAAGTGAAAAAAAGTGCCAATTCAAAACACAAACACACACAAAAAACAACACAAAAAGAAAAAAAAAAGTTCAAATTCCCCGAAAAAGCAGTGAAACAAGAAACCCTATCCCAATAGGCTTAAAAAAAAAAAAAAAACCGTTAAAAATGCCGAGTCTAAAAAGAAAGTCACTCAGAGTTCAAACGAAAAGAAGCAACGTAGCTATTGTGACTCGGTCTCAATCGTCAAGACCCCATCACACTCCCCCAGAAGTAGCCCCTCCTATCGAGGGGGTAAATGAAGAAGATGACGCATCACAATACGAAACAGACTCGGAAAACGAGATCCAAGAAGAATATGAAGCAACAAACCTGGTGAAGAGTCACCCTTCCCCCACTCTCTTAGGGAGAAAAGGAAGAAAGAAGAATCTCCCGCTCAATGCCATTCCCCCCTTCAACGAATTCAATGCCTTAGAGTGGATTCGGCAAACGACAATGATCTTTAACCTTAATGAAATCATCGATCAAAGGGAGAGGGTAAGACTTTTGGCATCAAAATTACCAAGCAAGATTACAAATTCGTTGAAGCTTCCCTAAAGGACGATTGCTATACTAAACTAGTCAAGGTAATAGAAAAACTTTATGCACCATCGCTGAGAACCCAGATAGAAGAAGTCTTTCAATCAGGCATGAGGGAGGGAGAGCTCCCATCCGATTATGCAGTTAGAATAAAGGAAATGCTTGGATTATCCACTTTCGATTCGATAACAGACAACGATGCAAAATTTATTAGAGAACTCTTTCTCTTACGATTGCCTAAGCAATTGCAGATCTCCCTCATGACGACAGAGAAGAACCATGATTTTGAGGAATTAATTGAAATTGCCGACGACATCTTTAACAAATTTTTCTCCCAAAACGGTGCTCGTCAATCCCCCGCGGGGGAGAGAAACGAATGGCAATCTGTGAACGCCATACGACCAGCAGAAGAAAAAGTCACCAAGTCACTCAACAGAGAGCAGGAGAGGGAGATAAGTCGACTGATAATCTCTCATGAGAAGTCGGCCGAAGAAATGAAGTCACTAGCCAAGAGCGTCATAGAGCTCGCGAAGACACTGTGTCAGAATGCGAAGAATTCCCCCACCCCCAATAATGATCAAAGTTCAAGAGGAAGAAACTTCAACCGATCAACTTATAACAACGTTGCAGCTGGGCCTAGTACAGAAGGCCTTTGTAGGTTCCATAGGAAATTTTTGCACCATTCATTTCGATGTGAGGGCCGATATTGTCCAATGTACACCTTGATATCGCAACCCCCGGCAACTCCTCCACCCCCACAACAGAACAACATTTCAAAAAATGGAAAGGCTGGTCCGTGAGGCGACTCCCGGGCCAGATGAGGGTGAATATTGGGGGGAACGACGCTTTTGTGAGTAGAGACCTTTGTGATTGTTTACCCTGTAACTTTTGTATGAATAAATCAAATTTTGGGCGGGGAAATATTAATTTTAACTATAGTAGAAGACGTTATTATAACGATAATCATAATAACAGTAGAAATTATAGTCGTAATTATAATAATAGAAATTACAGTAACCATAGTGATTGACGATTTTTATAATAATAATTGCTATGGTAACGAAAATATTAATTGTAACAATAATAATTATAATAATAATGCACGTGTCGGTTATAATAATTTCTATAATAATAATGAGCACGCTAATCTTAATGGCCATAATAGTAATAGGTATTTTAGTAATAATTGTAATTATATTAATCGTGGGTGTGATGGAAATGTTAATTATATTAATAGATTTAAATGGAGTAGAAATATCACTTGTAAGGATGATCAAGGGCAGGGGGGGATTCCTAGTAATTCACCCCCTCCCCCACAGAAGTCGCTTGTCACTGAGTCGGTAGGAGTAGAGTCATCTTCAACTTTAAATTGTAACTCAACGCATGATGAGGTTAATAACAATAATGACAATAATAATAGTAGTGATTGTAGAACTAGGAATGATAGTCGTAGTGATGGCAATAACGGTTTTGTAAGTTCTTATAATTGTATTGAAAATAATAACGCTGTGACTTTTGAAAACAATAGCTTTGTGAATGAGTCGCTGCCTCCACCGACGGAGTCAACCTATCCCCCTACCCCAGTCCCTGGGGAGAAGGCGGGAATGGAGGCGATTCTGACTTGTGAATCTATACTTATTGATAAAAATAATGATAAAAATGAATTTGTAATCAATGAAGGGGGCAAAATTCCCTTTCTGAAAATGAATTGTATTAGTTTTAGAGATGAAGGAGGTTCTTCTTCTTCCGATAAGCATGAGGAATCATTAATTTTAAGAAATAATGCATGTGACTTATCTGATAATGCTGTGATGGAAGTTTCTGGCAACTCTACTGAAATCGTTGCAGCTGTTAGAAATATAATTTTTGATAAACTGTATTACATTTCCGACAAAACTAGCAATGAATCCTATTTACTAGACTGTGGGAGTTGCCTCAACCTTATGAGTGCTTCTGAATTAGATAAGGAGGGGGCCCCGATTGGCAGTGCCAGGGCCGCGAATGGGGGTTGCATGAACATTTATGATAAAAGAGTAATCAAAATTAATTTGGGGTTAGATAGACTTTACGATGTGCATGCATAGTGGCAGATATCAAATTAATGTTCTTGCTCTTCTCAGCAACAATGGGTCTACTATATTCCTTAGGTGGTCATTTTGCTTGTATCCCAAAACCCAAAGCATTTTAGTAGCTTTTATTTTTCGGAGCACAGCCGAACGAGCATTCCCTCTGGCTGCCAAGGTTCCTTTTGGAACATACCAAGGTTTATGAATACGAATTAGTTAATAATTTAATTAGGAAGTACCCAAGTATTATTCTAAATCCTTATAGCACCTAATTAAATTCTAAAGAACACCAACTCCAAAAAAGATGGCGCTCTATTTAAAAAATGCACGAAGTACCACAGTAAAGGGGCTTATTTTGACAGCCAGGAGAACAACTTCTGCCGCTCAGTCACACTTGATAGGTAAATGAAACTATAGGGAGGGGAGGGGAGTAAGGATCGTACTGAAGGGGCGGGGGATGAAGATTACACTTCAATTCTTCCGCCGAAACCACCACAACCCTTTAGCGAAGAAATTTTATGTCACTTCGGAGCAAATTCAGAATACCATGTAAATATCATGGCTCAAGGCTGATATGCACTGAAGAGTAGAAGCATAGCTCCACATCTTTTTGAGAAAGCAAGGGAGGAAATTAATAAATTATTGGACGCAGGGGTCATTTCGCGGGGGAGAAGCAACTGGGGGTTTCCAACTAGCTTTTTGCCAAAGTCGGACGGAAGGGTTCGGTTGGTCGTTGATCTGAGGTTATTAAACCAAAGATCAACCTCTGACAATTTTACCCTACCCAAGATTAAGGATATTATATTGCAATTGCAACATTGCAAGTTATTAACAAGGTTAGACGTTCGGCAAGCTTACTACAACGTGCCAGTCAGCGAGGAAACAAAGAAATATTTCACTATTACTTGCCCTTTTGGTAATTACAGTTTTAACTATTTAATACAAGGACATAAGTGTTCTTCTAGTGCCTTCCAGCGCTCTTGTTTGGAGATTTAAAGAATGTTTTTGTTTATTTAGATGACATCTTAATTGCCAGTTCGACTCTTGAAGAGCATGTTGCAATGTTGGAGAAAGTTTTGGAGAGATTAAAGTATATGAAAATTTATCTGAACCCAAAAAAATGTGTGCTGGCAGTGGGAGAAACGGATTTTCTAGGGTTCAACATTAGCGAGAAGGGCGTTAGGCCTAGCAAAGAAAAGATCAATGCGGTGGTGAATGTTGCAAAACCTACAACTATCAAACAGCTTAGAGCGTTTCTCGGTATATAACTTCTGCCGAATTAACATAGCCGGGGCTGCTCAATTGCTGCAACCCCTAACGAAAATGTTGAAGGGAAAACCCGCCTCCACGAAGAAGATTTCCTGGGGGGTGGAAGCCAGCGTTTCTAGAAGCTAAAGCGGCAATGGTGAGTGCCACCCTATTGTCGTTCCCTGATGAACAAACTGAGTTACTATTATACACGAAGGTTAGCGAGCTTACTATAGCCAGCGCACTTATGGGAGAAGAAAATAATCAGACAAAGATTTTCGCGCTTTACAGTACTATACTTTCTGAGGTGGAAGTGGCACTACCACCATTAGTTAAGGAATTATTATGCGTCAATAACAGCTTACAAAAATATGCTTACTTAATTGCCAATAAGAGAATCACTGTCTGTACTAACAACAGTGGGTTAATCACAGCTTATATGAAAAAGAGTGCCGAAAAAATTCATAATATTCGAGAGGTAAATTTATTGAATGCCATTTCAAATTTTGACGTTGAGTTTAAATTGGTCTCGAAGGCTAAAAATAAATTGGCTATAATTTTAACAGAATTGGCTAACGAAAGAGATAAGATTATAGAGGCTGGGGAGTTGCAATTGCAACTGGCTTGTATAAAAGATGGGGAGTGGGCGTGGCCAAAACAAAATACTATGGAGACGGAGTTACAACTGGAGGAGGAGTTTAGTGGACGGAATTCTCTGAATTCCGTAGTGGAAGGCCAACACGTTAGCTGAACACACCATCTACATTATTATAATAATAATAATAATAATGGAAATAATAATAACAATATTAATAATAATAATAATGAATAAAAATAATACACAATAATAACAATAATGACAATAACAATAATAAGGACAAAATAATACACACAATAATACTAAGAATAATAAGAATAAATAAATAATAACATGGAATAAAATGGAATAATGAATGGAATAATGAATAATGAAGAAGGAATAAATGGAAAAGAATACACACAATACACACAATACACACAATAAAGGATAATGGTAGTGGAAATAATAATAGTAATGGATAAGGAAGGTACTTTATGACTTGATGATTTTAGATGTATCACTATAACTTACAGTAAAAAGGGGTTAAATGGAATGATGAAGAAAATTCAGGATGGGGTAGATTTCAAAGAGATAGCTATAGAACAGGAGACTGATGATTATATAAGGGACCTAATAAAGGGACTGAAAACTAGTGGATTGAAGGCCTGCCATAAGGAGTTCATCTATAGGGGCGAGGAGTTGTCTTTGGCGGTTGATATCTCTACAGGCACAGCTAGAATATTAGTACCGGAAAATCTGGTGGATGATGTCATAGGGAAAATACATAATACAAATCACTTGGGAATTAAACGGACGTTGACCATCCTGAAGGCGGATTTTGCCTTCAGATTTATGCATAGTAGAGTAAAGAAATTTGTACAGAGTTGTGATGTCTGTCAAAAAAATAAGAGCGTTAGAAGGATATCTCCAGAATTCGGCAGATTTAAGGAAGTCTCGGAGATTGACACCCTCCATGTGGACTTATGTAAGTTTCCGTATAGTATGGGGTTCAATTATCTGCTTGTTTTTATTGATAGATTTAGTAAGTATCCCTTCGCCTACCCTCTTAGGCAGGCGACAGTCGACTCGGTGTTGAATGTGTTAGTGAGCGAAATTTTTCCGTTTTGTGGCTCAATAAAAAGACTCATCTCAGTATTCCGGGAGGGAAGCCAATTCACTCGCCACCATTTAATGATTATTAGATAAAATTTTCACCACGGCTAGCTCACCAAACGTGAATGGCCTAGTGCGGAAAATTCTGGAACCGTTCTCATAGTGACGCCGCCCATGCATGACAATGATGGGGAAATGGAAGGTTGGGAAATACTGAAATTTTGCCTGGGCAATTGCAAATTGTTTGAGAATTCGTCCTAAATGACCAAGGCCATTCCCCAGGTGCCGCGCCCGCCAGAACTAACAGTGCCAGGAAGCTCAGGCTGAGGCACCTGAAAAAAGCTAATGGTCAGTCAAAGTTTTATTTTAATAGCCCAGGTCTTTAATGGGTGAATTTTAAAATTCACATGTTAGAAAAGAAAATAAAAAAATATATTTATCCCGAAAGATCTCCACAAGGTACTGCAATATGAAATCAATACAATTGCAGGAAAACTGTCGAGATACTCAGGACCCTTCCAGGGTGCTACTGAATTAAGAACAACGCCGAGGATTTTAAAGCATGGAAAAGGAGGAGTGGTACCTGGAGAAATTGTAAGAATTAAGTATCATGAATCTGATAGGATGGAAACCCGCCATGAGGAAAATGTGCTAACTAAAAAAAAACAGATAATGAAAGAAACAAAAAAAAAAAAGAGAGGAAAGGGAGCTTTTGTTCCAGGCTGCAATTTTGAATTAGACAGCATGAATTGATATTCTCATTCCAAAAAAAAAAAATCTGTTCCTTCTCTGGTCTTATTCATTTATGACTATAAACTGATGTTGCCTGAACACTAATAGGGTGAGGAATTCTGCATGTTCCTAAGAAACAGAGCGGTTTGTAATGAGAAGAGCGAAGAGTCAAAACCCCGATAATAAATTCTATAATTTGCAAACAATGAGACAAGAATAGACTTGTGTTTCTGTAATAATAATGTCAACGTACCCAAAACCGGAAATAATAGAATTTCTCTTGCTCCTCACACATTTGCTAAAGCACCTCATATGCTCGTACATCAAATTTTACTATTAATTTTGCCATATACGGTGATGAACAAACTTTGTATGGCACACAGAGCCAGATGAGGAGGTTAATGCAATGCTGCCTGAAACGGCATTTTCTGAGGGAAGGAAGGGGTAGAAGATTAAGCTTCACACAAAGAGGCCTGATTTTTAAGTTTCTGCCCTCACGAAAGAACCCGGGAACGGTGTTTGATTTGTAGGGACTGTCATGCTGAATCTCACCCAATTTTACGAATTTCACCGGAATTAGCCTTTTAGAAGTTTAAAACAAATGCTGATTTACTGGAACCCTGGCTTACATTGATATCATCATACTATAAAGATTTATCAATTTAGAAAAGAATAAAGTAACCACTCCTTTTCATTATCAAATAACTTATTAAGAGAGAGAGAGAGAGAGAGAGAGAGAGAGAGAGAGAGAGAGAGAGAGAGAGAGAGAGAGAGAGAGAGAGAGAGAGAGAGGATGAAGAAAGGAAGGTAGGAAGAGTGGATGAAGGAGGAAGGGAGGAGGAGAGAGGAGAGATTACTTAATGAATGACGAACGATGGAAATGGTTCAGGCGAGAAAGAGATCTGTTGATTTTATGCAGTATTTATTCGGAACAAGACACACCAACATCGAGAGAGAGTGAGATATATGAGAGAGGAGAGAGGCAGGCAGAGAGATATATATGAGAGAGATATATATAGAGTATATATATATTTTATATATATAAAGAGAGAGAGAAAGAGGAGAGAGAGATATATGAGGAGAGAGGAGAGAGGCAGAGAGATATATATATATTTATAGGAGAGAGAGTATATATATATATATATATATATATAGAGAGAGAGATAGAGAGAGAGGAGAGGAGAGAGAGTAGTAATGAGGCTAGGAGCTAAATGAATGAAGGAGGATGGAATGGATAGAAATGGAAGGAATGAAGGAGGGAATGGATGGAAATGAGATATATATATATAGAGAGTATATATATATATATATATATATATATAGGAGAGAGAGAGAGATATATATATATAGAGAAAGAGAGAAAGAGAGAGGAGAAAGGAGAGAGAGAGAGGGATGGATGGAATGGATAATGGAAAGAAGGAATGGAAGGAATGGAAAGATAGGAAGAGATGGAAGGAGAGATATATATATATATAAAAAAATATGAATTCAAATCTTAATTTATATATATATATATATATATATATATATATATATATATATATATATATATATATATATATATATATATATATATATATATATATATATATATATATATATATCTAGAAAGGAAAGAGAAAGAGAGAGAGAGAGAGTGTGTGTGACATTTGACATAGGAATGGACATATATATGGAATGAAGGAAGAATGGAAGGAGGAAGGAATGGTCAAATACTTACCATAATAAATAATAATTTTATAACAAAGAATACTTAATAAAATAAATAAAATAATAAAGAAATTAATAACTTGAAATATTATAGTTAATCATGGAATTAAATTAAAGAAAACTTTTAAGATAGGGATAACTCAAGTATCTACTTTATATACATATATATATATATGAGAAAGATATATATATATATATATATATATATATATATATATATATATGTATATATATATATAGGGAGAGTATACGCATACTCGAAGTGAGCAAGTGCAAGTGGTATATATAGAGAGAGAGAGAGAGAGAGAGAGAGAGAGAGAAAGAAAGAGAGAGAGAGAGAGAGAGAAAGAAAGAGAGAGAGCTGAGTAGTAAAGCATTGAGCAAGGATATATATACTATCACTTATCTATCCTAAGAATTGGCAGCCAGCCACAGGAATGCCGGATGGACTACCACTGTAACCCTTTAATCGAACCATTGTCCGACACTTCCAAAGCTCTATCCAATACAGCAATTTATTTTTTTTCTATCCATACTTAATCTCTTTAGATACATTAGCTCCTTAACTCCAACTAAACCCAACTCCATTTGAGTTTGTCCTTTCTCCTCATTTCCACTACTTCACATTAAAAACTTAGGTAAACCGATGCAATACCATTGGCTTCCCAAACCTATCGTGTCCATACCATATTAGTACCCTTTGATTTGCTTCTGGTTCTTCTTCTATCCGTCATTTCTCCTATCGGCACATATCCCTTATCCTTACAGTTCCATTTTTGTCTCTTCTTTTTACTCCATAAATATCTTTGTTTAAATAAAATTATACTAAAACTCTTTTTTTTTTTTTTTTTTCATTTTATTGTTTAATCCCGACATTTTACATCCATACAAAACAGTTGGAACAAATATACACTCAAACAATTTCATTTTCACTTTCTTGGTTAAATTTTCCTTTTACCATAATTATCTAAAGCTACTTAGTACCTTCTCACTTTCAGAAACCCTATGGTTAATCTTTTCTTTTCTGCCTCCAGAAGCCCAAATATCTATTCCTAAGTATACCTAAATCCTGTATAGTCTCAATTAAGCTCTCCCCATTCACCTTTATGATATCTTATCCAGATTGAAAATCGTCTTCATTGGGTTCTGTATTAATTTTCATCACTTAACTTTTAGTGATTATTTTTAATTCTTTTCCTTGGCGCACACGCTCAAACTCAAGCATCAAATCACGCAGTTTTTCTTTTTTATCAGGAATATATATATATATATATATATATATATATATATATATATATATATATATATATATACATATATATACATATATATATATATATATACACACATATACACATACATATACATATATATATATACATACACACATATATACATATATATATATATATGATATGTATGCATATATACATATATATATATATATATATATATATATACATATATACATATATATATATATATATATATACATATACATATATATATATATATATATATATATATATATATATACATATATATATATATATAAATATATATATATATATATATATATATATATATATATATATATATATATATATATATATATATATATATATATATAGAGAGAGAGAGAGAGAGATATATATATATATATATATATATATATATATATATAAATATATAGAAATATATTTATATATATACAAGAGAGAGAGAGAGAATATATATATATATATATATATATATATATATATATATATATATATATATATATATATATAGGAGAGAGAGAGAGAGAGAGAGAGAGAGAGAGAGAGAGAGAGAGAGAGAAATGTAAATGCGTAAATAAGACGTAGCTTTATAAAAGATTTTTTACAAAATAGTATTATTATTTTACTAGTTTACATTGTTTTTTATTTATTATTTATTAGTGTCTTGAGAATAGTTTTGCCCATAATTATACAGTATAATAACTGGTTTCAAATGGTTATTTGTTGACTTTTTTTTTTTTTTGTTATGTTGAGTAGAGGAAAATTTCACAAACCTAACTTATTCCACACATTCACATCATTCTTATTCCCTAGGATTGGATAATCCTTTTAGAAAAATTTTAGCTGCATGCCTGTCACAAGGCTTATTAGTTAAGAAATATATAAATAATTATATATATATAGTATATATATATATATATATATATATATACTGTAATGAACCTCCAGCTCATAAAAGGGATCTTGTTCATGTCAATTAGTTGGAATGTCAAAATGCTGATTGGCGATTTGCTGACTTGGTCAAAAAAGCCAAAACAAAAGAAATCGACTTTTAGAAGATTCTGGAGGATCAACTATGTGTTTGTTTGTATGTAAGTGTTTGTGTGTGTATGCGTATGTATGTAGTGGTGGATATACCTTCATGTAGATAATGGAGGGGAAGTCAAGACGGAGAGAGAGAGAGAGAGAAAGAAAGAGAGAGAGAGAGAGAGAGAGAGAAAGAAAGAGAGAGAGAGAGAGAGAGAGAGAGAGAGAGAGAGAGAGAGAGAGAGAGAGAGAGAGAGAGAGAGAGAGAGAGAGAGAGAGAGAGAGAGAGAGAGAGAGAGAGAGAGAGAGAGAGAGAGAGAGAGAGAGAGAGAGAGAGAGAGAGAGAGAGAGAGAGAGTAGAGAAGAGAGAGATAATAATAAGAGAGAGGGAGATAGAGAGAGAAGAGAGAGGGAGATAGAGAGAGAGAAGAGAGAGAGAAAGAGAGAGAGAATAATTATAAATATATTATTTTTAAATCTTATTATTATTATTATTATTTATATATTATTATTATTATTATTATTATTATTATTATCTTTATAAATTTATCACACACAAATTATTATGATTATTATTTATTATTATTATTATTATTATTATTATTATTATTATTATTATTATTATTATTATTAATATTATTATTATTTCCATTTCTAACACGTTGATATGATCGATCGATCGATCGATCGATCGATCGATCGATCGATCGATCGATCGTCGATCGATCTCACACACACACACACAACAACATATGAGAGGAGGAGTATCTGATCACCACAAATATTAGAAATATTCATAGTGAAAACATTTTGTGTCAAAGTTCATTTGTCAGTGTGTCTTTTGGTGGACAGAATATGGTCTATAAATTGGGTATATTGACTCATAAATTAGTAATTACTTCAAATTAGGAAAAAGCTTAGTTTATCGAATCTCTCTCTCTCTCTCTCTCTTCTCTCTCTCTCATTCATCTTATTCTTCCTCTTTTCACTCCTTTTCTCTCTCTCCTCTCTCTCTCTCCTTTTTTTTTTTTTTTTTCTTACATTACGTATTCTCCGTTCGGTCTACTTTCAATTTCACAATATTCTCCATTTATTTTGTGCTGACTCTTTTTCATAATTTATTTTCAAAACTGTAAAGAATAATTTTCATTTCGAAATATTCTTTTCACCTTTTGTTTTTTTTTTCTGCTCTTTACTTGCAAACTGAGAAGTCAGTAAAATCGATAACCAACTATTTATTTATCATTAGTCTTTATTAGTTTTGACACTTCGGAGCTGCAATCTAGTTGGACATGTTAGTTGATGCTTTTTTTTTTATCTTCATTGAGTCTATACTTTCACAGTGTACAGAAATAGCAGATGCGATTCTCTCTGGTAGTATAGAAGTATACATTTTATTTACTTTTTCTTCAAATAAAATTCATAAATCTTGTTATAACTTTGCTTCCAGGAAATATACCTCCTCAACAATCTCCAGAAAGGCATATGCTTGAACGAGGATCCTGAACGATGAGTTTCTCGATTTTTGCCGATGATGAAAGTGATTTTCGATGACGCGCGCCGACCGACGATTGATGATGATTCGAGATTTGCTGAGTTTGACGCGGAACGATTTCGAGCTGACGCGCCGATTTTGATTTTTGCCGATTTGATGAGCTGATGTTCGACGATTTTATCTTTGTTCGAGCGATTTCCACGACGACTTTACGACTTTATTTGAAACGCTAACTAATTTTCATTCCACCTCGACCCTTAATTGACGTTTGTCCTCTTAATTTCGAACTTTCATCAACGAACTCGTTCTAAACTCACCACTCTCCAACTCACTTTACTCTCACTCTGGGTTTAATTACCTCGCTCTGGTTTTTCTCACTTATTTTGTTTCACTTTGTGATTTTGTTCTAATTTGATATTTTGTTCTCACTTTGTGGTTTTGTTTCGTTCTGTTATTTTTGACTCACCTCTGTATTTTTGCTCTCACTGATATTCTTGTTCTCACTCTAGTATTTTTGCTTTCACTCTGGTATTTTTACCCTCACTGTGGTAATTTTGCTATCACTCTGGATTTTTTTTTTTTTTATAAAAGTTCACACACCTCACTGGGCATCGCCCTTTTTGATAGAGGGGAACTTCTAGGTACTTCTACCTAGGATCCGAACTAGATTCTGAACCGCCATGCTGTTGCCACTACGGACTCCGTCGCTCTACCGTTTGTGCTAAGATGTCGCAAGTTGCTGACGGTAAAACTATTATCTTTCTTTCCTTCTGTAGGTTTGCGCTCATTCAACCAGCCCCGATAAAGGGAATCTCCTTTCACTCCTCTTGCTCTCCTTTCACTCCTCTTGCTATCGTTTTATCCCCTTAACTTGGTTCTTTTTATCTAAAATTTTCAAATTTTGTCTCAGATTATCGGGATGTTTTTCGAAAGCTTTCGACTGGTATTGTTTTCGAAAGGAACTTTTTCGACTGGTATGATATTCGAAAAGAACTTTCGACTGGTGTGGTTTTCGAAAAGAACTTTCGACTGGTATGGTTTTCGAAAGGAACTTTTTCGACTGGTATGATATTCAAAAAAAACTTTCGACTGGTGTGGTTTCAAAGAACTTTCGACTGGTATGGTTTTCGAAAAGAACTTTAAACAGGTATGATTTTCGAAAGGAACTTTCAACTGGTATGATTTTCAAAAGAATCTTTCAACTGGTATGATTTTCGAAAAGAACTTTCGACTGGTATGGTTTTCGAAAAGAACTTTCAACTGGTATGATTTTCGAAAGGAACTTTCAACTTATATGGTATTTAAAGGGAACTTTCAACTGAAATGGTTTTCGAAAGGAACTTTCAACTGGTATGATTTTCAAAAGGATCTTTCAACTGGTATGATTTTCGAAAGAAACTTACTTTCAACTGGAATGGTTATCGAAAAGAACTCTTGATTGGTATGGTTTTCGAAAAGAACTTTCAACTGGTATGATTTTCGAAAGGAACTTTCAACTTATATGGTTTTTGAAAGGAGCTTTCAACTGGTATGATTTTCAAAAGCATCTTTCAACTGGTATGATTTTCGAAAGGAACTTTCAACTGGTATGATTTTCAAAAGAATCTTTCAAGTGGTATGGTTTTCGAAAAGAACTTTCGATTGGTACGGTTTTCGAAAAAAAACTTTCAACTGGTATGCTTTTCGAAAGGAACTTTTAACTTACATGGTTTTCGAAAGAAACTCTCAACTGGCATGGCTTTCGAAAGGAACTTTCAATTGGTATGGTATTCGAAAGAAACTTTCGACTGGTATCCTTTGGCATTTCAATGAATCTTCTGAATGTTGTGACGTATTAGGAAATCTTTCAATAGAGTCTTGCATGAAGGTTTGGTTCTTAAACTTCCTTATCCGAGATATTTCCTGTACCTATATTATTCTCTTACAGCTCTATTGCTGTTGATGTGGAAGGTCATGGTTTATCCTTTAATAAAATCAACAATGGTGTTCCTCAAGGTTCAGTTCTATCCCAGACTATTTTCTTACTTTTCATAAATGATCATCTATCTGTCCCATTGTCTCATATCTACTCTTGTGCCGATGATTCTACATTTCATATTACTCCTTTCAATTTGGAAGATGTCCCACTCAGCAGCATATAGATATCTCAAGGAAGATGACCTTGGAACTACTGACCTTTGATAAATTCCTGTATTTTCAGTTGGTACAGAAAGAAAATTTGGTTGTCTCCAAGGCCTCAAAAACTCATTACAATAATCTATCTATATATCAACGAAATGTTCCACCCAAATTCACCATCTAAATTTCACAAGTCAAACTTTTTTGTGCTCTAAATATATTTAATATTTTCTTCTTTAGTGATCTTTTCTTGAACTTGAAGGAATATATATATATATATATATATATATATATATTATATATATATATATATATATATATATATATATATATATATATATATATATATATATATATATATATATATATATATATATGTGATCTCTCTCGTTTACCAAAGCTTCTATTATTGATGCTTTTCGGGACCTTCCAGAATTTTCTGACAGTTGACACCACCCTGCTGTTTTGTCCGTATTATATATATACAATATATATATATATATATATATATATATATATATATATATATAGAGAGAGAGAGAGAGAGAGGAGGAGGAGAGAGATGAAGAGAGAGAGAGAGAGAGAGAGAGAGAGAGAGAGAGAGAGAGAGAGAGAGAGAGAGAGAGAGAGAGAGAGAGAGAGGGACAGGAAAGGATAGGAATGAGAAGGACAGAAGGAAACGGAAGGAGGGAAGGAGGAGATGATAAAAAGGTTCAACTAGGTTCCACATTAACAGAATAAGTTGGGACGGTTCTTCAAGCTGTAAAGGGTCTCCTCATGGAAAATGGTTTTAGAATAGGGTAGGTTTGATAAATTAGATTTATTTAACCATATATATACAGACACACACACACACACTCCACTTACATATATATATATATATATATATATATATATATATATATATATATATATATATATATATATATATATATATATATATATATATATATATATATATATAAATATATATATATATATATATATATTTAATTTTATAAAAAATATATTACAAGGGGAAGACAGGAGACTTGTCTTATCTTGAAGTTTAAACTTAAAAGGCAGAGGTAATTGAAGATCAACGTCTAAGTTTTCATTGTTTTTCGTGGTGACCTTTTATTTAGTAATTTATTTATTGATAATGACAATAAAATAATAATAACAAATAATAACAATAATAATAAATTAATAATATTGGAAAGTTAAATTAGTAAAGAATGGAATAAATAATGGAATAATGGAATAATGGAATAATGAATAATGGAATAATGGAATAAATGGAATGGAATAATGGAATGGAATGAAATGAATGGAATGGAATGGAATGGAATGGAATAATGGAATAATGGAATGGAATGAAGGAATGGAATGGAACAAATAAATAATGGAATGGAATAATGGAATAATATTAATATTAATAATTTAAAAAAAGAAACTTCCTTTGTTCTTGTGATCGAAATTGTTTCTGGCGGTCGCAATGTATTTTAAGTCATAAAATGTTTGTGTTTTTAATGTGGTTCTTTTTGGAACCCTGCAAAAAGGGTTCCAAATAATGCTATCATTTGGGGTTCACAAAGCACCGGAATTCTCCGCACCGCAACGTATCAGAGACCACCATGCACCACACAGCACCACACAAACCACCACACCACACAAACCACCGTATCTATATATTTTAAAAACTGCACCGCACTTTGAAACATGAATTATGTACCACACCCGCACCGTGACTCTACCCGGTGTATCGTCCAAACTTCCTATACTTATTATAGGTAGTCATAGTAGTCACGTAACTCATCCATTAATGAGTACTCGTGTATACTACCAGTCACCACATCCAGTATCATCCTTTCTCTATCTAGGTATCTCTGACCCCTAACTTCAATGCTACGCTCATTCTTATATATGCCTCAACCTGGAACACTTTTTTATCCTCATTCCATTTTTCTCCTCTTACTTTAACTTGCAAACATTCAAACGTCCTTCATCAGGCCAAGTCCGACATTAATCACATTATACAATAATAAAATTTCACTAACTCTACTAAACAATACACACATACACACACACACAAATTATATATATATATATATATATATATATATATATATATATATATATATATATATATATATATATATATATATATATATATATATATATATATATATATATATATTATATATATATATATATATATATATATATATATATATATATATATATATATATATATATATATATATATATATATATATATATATATATATATATATATATATATATATATATATATATATATATATATATTAGAGAGAGAGAGAGGTGAGAGAGAGAGAGTGATAGAGAGTGAGGGTGAGAATGAGAGGAGGAGAGGAGAGAGAGAGAGGAGGAAGGGACATGGATAATGGAATGGAAATGGAAGGCTGATACCCCAATGTACAAATGGATTGACTCCTGTAATATATATATATATATATATATATATATATATATATATATATATATATATATATATATATATATATATATATATATATATATATATAAATTGTGGAAATTTTTATTAAGATTAATGTGTTGGATTATGCCATTATCCCTTATTTGGGAAAGGTGATAATTTTTTTAGAAAAAATATTAAATAGAAATATATTATATTTTTTAATTAATTCATTTTTTCTTATTTTTTTTCTTATTATTATTAATTTGTCGTACAAATTCCACCCTAATTACCAGTGAATGAACAAAATAAATTAAAAAAAATGTAGCGGCGTACGTTATCTAATAATATTTTTTTTTATTTTAAAAACGATAATATAATTTCAAATATACATATTTTAACAATAAATTTTTTAACGATCGATTCCCTCCCTCCTATGTATTATCATCTCTCGAAAATTCGATAAATAAATCATTGTATATAATCATTCCTTAAACAAAATAAGAAAAAAGAAATAAATAAAACGCTAAGATATTAAATAAATAAATAATAAATAACAATAACAATAATAACAACAACAATAACTATAATAACAATAACAATAACAACAACAAAAACAATAAAAATAACAATAAAAAAAACAATAAATAATAATAACAATAAAAAAGAAGAAAAAATAAATGAGAAGAAGAAGAAGAAGAAGAAGAAGAAGAAGAAAAGAAGAAGAAGAAGAAGGAAGAAGAAGAAGAAGAAGAAGGAAGAAGAAGAAGAAGAAGAAATGAAATGGAAGAAGAAGAAGAAAAAACGATGGAATAATGGAATAACAACAACTAATAATAATAATGATAATAATAATAATAATAATAATAATAATGGAATACAATAATAATAATAAATAATAATAATAATAATAATAATAATAATAATAATAATAACAATTGTAACAACATGAATAATAATAATAAAAATAATAATAATAATAATAATAATAATAATAATAATAATAATAATAATAATAATAATAATAATCCAAGCTTTAGTTAACATATTTTATGGCAGAAGAGAAATGGCACAAAAAAAATGAGAAACCATTCCCATGTGTTTGTGTAACATTTATTATTCGGCCCTATTGTCGAATTCCTTGTACGCCCACCTCCCATGCCATATATCCTCCTCCAAAGGCCTCCACATTTACAACATTCTCAACATATACCCCTGATGAGATATGATATTACATATATATTATTATATATTATGACATACATATTATATATATACATATATAGAGAGGAGAGAGGAGAGAGAGAGAAATCGAGTAGATTGAGAGAGGAGAGAAGAGAGAAAGAGAGAGAGAAAGAGACAGATAGACAGACAGACAGACAGACAGACATATCAAATAGATAGACAGATGATAGACAGATACATAGACAGATTAGACAGATACAGACAGATGATAGACAGATAGATAGATAGACAGATAGATAGAGATAGATGGATAGACAGATAGATAGATAGATATAGATGATAGATAGATAGATAGATAGAGAATGGGGCAAAAATGAGTAAGAGGGAGAAGAAAAGAAAGATACAGTAGCGAAGGACAGTGCAGTATCGCAAACAAGCACACACAAAGAGAGAGAGAGAGAGAGAGAGAGAGAGAGAGAGAGAGAGAGAGTAGTAGAGAGAGAGAGAGGAATGGCGCGATTCAACAATATCGCACGGATCGGCACAGCGTTTTGATTTAGCTTTAAAGATTTTCTGTGTGATCTCTGTACATTCATCGCCAGTGAGACTTTACTCATTTTTCCAATTAGCTTTTTGCTTTAGAAAGGTAACTTAACTTTAACTTACGTCTTGTCAAAGATCCATTCTTAGTTTCTTCTTTTTCTCCATTTTCACCATTAATTACTTTTATATAAATATTTATAATCAATTATATTAAAACAATAAGTATAGCATCAAATTAGTATTAATATCACAAATAGTATAGTATTAAGTTATTTAGTATAATATATCGAATGGATAAGCCACAATGAACAAGCCATATGTCAAATGAAAATTTATTGATTGTATCAGAATATTATAACATAATTTCACAAAGACATTATCAAAACATAAAAAATATTAATTTTATAAAGAAGAGTTATTAGCCAATAAAAAAATACATTTAATGTATCAAACCAATCGAACGTAAGTTTAGAAAAAGATCTTCATAGTGATTGCGTTGCCGTTCGTTTAAGCATCTCGCTATAAAGAAATACAAATTCCAAAAGAGAAAAAAGAAACTGTCAATTTCTGGGAAATTGAGCTTCTCTCTTGAATATCTTTATTAAGTTATGCTCCTTCACATAATAATAATAACTTAATCCTATATATTATACTCAGTTTTATATACGAATATATGTTCTTCTCTTAATAGTTTAATTAAATATCTGAAATGATAATGGTATATGCATGATAATATATCAAGGTATTATAGAATTAATGTTATTAACATGATATCCACGCTGATTTTTCAAAGTAAAAGTATTGTTAATTTTAAAATGAATAAGAATCATGATTTGGAATATGAATTTTGTCAGTTGTATCTATAGGAATTTCTTCGGTTTTTGTTATTTATAACTTCAACCCACTGTTGTACAATTCTGCTATTACCCTGAATTATACCAGACAATGTTATTGACCTGATGTATATATATTATTTGCTATTATTGCTATTATTCTTCTTCTTCTTCTTCTTCTTCTTCTTCTTCTTCTTTCTTCTTCTTCTTCTCTTCTTCTTCTTCTTCTCTTCTTCTAAAACCATTAACCCATCGTTCCCTGTGCTGAGAAAATCTTTTATGAAGACAATCATTATTCCTGTAGGATGAGCCAGACTTGCCTGGGGTCAGCAGGATGTAAAGCTGGGCACGTGGGCACACTTTTTACGACCTTTTCGTGCCCCAAATCAACATTTAAGTTTCTGGCCGAGAGCTATAACGATGATGATAGGCAATAGTGCACCCTTTTTGTATTAGTGTAACATTTTTACCTTCGCTTTTGGGTTCTTTATATTCATGTTTGAACTTGTCAACGCTTCATTAGCCGGTTGATTGACCCCTTAATAGGAAAATTAATGTTATATACCACTATACATAAATGCGTATTAACTTGCACAAAAAAATTACGTTTCGATGAAAAGGTTACTACACGGGGAAAATGGGAAGGATATAAGTGGGGTAGTGTATTAGGGTTTAATTTAAAACTTTGGTCTCATTTACAATAGACTCGTTTAACTTTGTCTCCAAAATGTCCCCAAAACACCCCTTTTTCCTGTTCAATTAATCAAAAACAAGGAAAAATAGAAATAAAAAAAAATAGTACTTGCTTTCTTTGGGATTTTAAAAATGTTGCTTCTGACATGTTTACTGCGTCATATATATATATTATATATATATATATATATATATATATATATATATATAAACAGTATATATATATACTATATATATATATATATATATATATTATATATAGTATATATATATATATATATATATATATATATAGTATATAAACATATATATATATATATATAATATAATATATATATATATATATGGCGATGCAAAGAATTTTTTTTTTTTTTTTTTTTTCTTTTTTTTTTCAAATTTTTTTTTTTAATTCTTTATTATTTTTTTTCATTATTTTTTACTTAATTTATTTCATACTTATAGCATACTTTAAAATGGATTGTTGAAAATATGTGACATTTTGTTGAATGATTCATCATTAGAATTCCAAATAGGAAATATTTTAGTTCTTAATACGTTTCTTTTTTTCTCTTCAAAAAATCAGACATGAAGGTTTTTTTTGGTTTTTTTAATTTTTTTTTTATTTTTTCATTAATTTTTTACAGAATCGGATTTTAAATTTTTGGTTGTTAGATTGTTTTTTTTTTGGGAAATCATTGAGTTGAGACTTTATTATGGGGTTCTTCAATTCAAATTCATCCAAATTCAAACGAGAAATAAAATTTCAAGAAAAAAAAAGCGAAAAACAGTTTTTGGGAAGTATTTTTTCTTAATACGTTTTTAAAAAAAGAATTAAAAATCTGTGTGTGTTTGTGTTGTGTGTGTGTCTTCTGTCCCCTCTCTCCTCATCTCCTCTCGTCCTCTCTCTCTCTCTCTCTCTCTCTCTCTCTCTCTCTCTCTCTCTCTTTATATATTTATATATATATATATATATATATATAATATTATATAATAATATATATATATATATATATATATATATATATATATATATATATATATATATATATATATATATATATATATATACTATATATATAAAATATATATATAAATATATATATATATATATATATATATATATATATATATATATATATATATATATATATATATAATATATATAATAAATATTATATGTATATATGATATATATATATAGTATATATTAATATATATACTATAATATATTATATATAATAATATATATATAATATATATATATATATATATATATATAATATTATATTATATAATAAATACTATATAATATATATATATATACTATCACTATAGTTATATATAAGTCTCGAAGTGAGGCAGATTTGGAAGCCTACGCAAAACGCTACCAAGTGTAAGAGAGAGATAACAAAAATAACATAAATCAAGTTAAGGGGTCGACTGGCTACTATACCAAAAGAATTGAAAGTAATTATTATCCAAAGCGAATTATAAAAAAGTAGTGGGGCAACCATTTAATGTTCGTCGTTAATTTTTCGTGGCCTCGTCTATTTGAAAAAGTTCCAAAAATATATATTGAGATATTAAATTGCAATTTATCTTAAAATATAACATTAATATATATACTATATATATAGTATATATATATATAATATATATATATATATATATATATATATATATATATATATATATATATTATATATTATATATACTATATATATATATATATATAGTTATAATATATATATGTGGTGTGCATGAAATACTCTGGCCAATATAAAATTTTTATTAATACATTAATATTTAATATATTTAATATTTGTGCATCTTATTTTAGTTTGTGTAAATTTTTTCAATTATTAATAAGAAATTTATTGCCAAGGGTATTTCATCACATAATTTATCATTTACGTAAAGTAAGTTTTTTCAAAGTATATATATATATTATATATATATATAGTATATATATCATATAATATTATATATATATATATATATATATACGTATATATATCATATATATCATATATATACTGACTATATATATAATATTATATATAAATATTATATATATATCTTATATATTATATATTATATATTATATATATATATATATTTATATATAATAATATAATATATATATATATTATATATACATATATATATATATAGTATATATATATATATATTATATATATAATATATTATATATATAATATATACTCTATATAATATATATATATATATATATTCATCTTTACTTTTATATATATATATATATATATATATATATATAATATATATATATATTATATTATACTATAGTATAATATATAGTATATATACTATATATATATATATTATATATCATATAATATATATTATATATATATTATATAGTAATAGTTATATATATATATATAATATATATATATATATAGTATACTATACTATTATATATATATAATTATATATTATATATATATTATATATGTATTATATATTAGATATATATATCTATACTATATATATATATACTATATACGTATATACTTATATATATATAGATATAATAATACTATATATACATATATAGTATTATTATATAAATATATATACCTATATATGATATATTATATATCTAGGTGTAGATAAATAAGTTAAAATACATTACTAAGTTTAATGGTGCCTAGTTTACCTTTCAACAAACATCAATAGTGTTTCCAAATTGTTAAAGCTAGGGAAAGAAGTTTGATGATCTTACAGCGACCGGTCAATCCCCCGAGGACCGTTGCGGGTTCCTGCACCGGTGAAATTAAGAAATGCTGCGTCTGTGGTTTAGACTTACTACTATTAAACTGTATTTGAAAAAAGGTCATAGCGGTCAAGATTTGTATCAGAGGATTGGGAAGACTAAACAAAAATTTATGCTCAAAGGATGGGTCATGCGATTCAAAATGTGCAGATGAGTAATGACTAATGTTATTAACAATTATTATAAATAGGGCAAATAAAGGAATTTAGGCAGCTTGCTATGAAATTAAGAGGAAAGTATGGCGTTATGGCATTGTGGAGAAGGGGAGAGAGGCGAGATGGAAGCTCAACCCTCAATCTCCCAACTTCGAAATGCCAAAACAAGGAAAAGGGTTATCACTTGTTTCCTATCCGTATTCTAATAGGTATGTAAAACTGAACTTACTCTATCTACTACTATTATCTACCTATATATCTAACCTACCAACCTACCCTTCTACTATATAATAAATTTAAATAAAAATTTTAATTTGAATTAGAAAATTACTTCTTCATTTTAAAAACCCTTTTCAAAAATGTGCATGTAGACCTTGAGAGATACAATAAGAGTGCGACAAGATTTGGCAGAAACAAAAAGTCTCGTAGACTCCACTGCCTAAATGGGCAATGTACGTAGATCCACCACATATTATG
Source organism: Trachelipus rathkii (assembly GCA_015478945.1). Classification (NCBI taxonomy): domain Eukaryota; kingdom Metazoa; phylum Arthropoda; class Malacostraca; order Isopoda; family Trachelipodidae; genus Trachelipus; species Trachelipus rathkii. The sequence continues at coordinate 7,270 of JABUQX010110172.1, read as the reverse complement.
TGAGAGTGCGCATTCAGTGGTCAAAGGAAGTTCTAGATTAGCCTCAGAAATACTATAACATCTCTTAGAACTCAATTTTCAAGAAAACTTAGCATGAACAATGCTGCTACTTCCCTCTATATATGTACCAATTTACCTTAGGAAAAGAAACCCATGTACTAGATAAAATAGAGAAAAATTTTAAAACACGCAACGAATGTCGAAGATATTGTAAGCGTGTGAAAAGATGTCTCGATTAAATTATTTGGCTCATCGGGATAGAACGGACGAGCCTAATGGCAAGACCCGCGCTTCGATTCCTATCCAGATCCTAGTAGAAATTGCATAAGAAAGTTCCCCTTCCTGGAAGGGCTATGCCCTTGAGGTGTGAAAACTTTATTTTATTTTATTATTTAAAATAATTATTATAAAATATATATATATATATATTATATATATATATATTATATATATTATAATATAGTATATATATATATATATATATATATATACTATAATATATATATTATATATTATATATAATTAGGATGAAGGATTTGCAGTTTTTTGATTTGATTGATAACAACCAACTTTCTCTACCCCTACTTAAAACGAGGAATATATATATATATATATATATATAATAGTATATATACTATATATTATACTATATATATATAATATTATATAATATTAAATATATATACTATATATATAATAATATAATATATATATATATATATATATATATATATATAATAAGTATATATTATAGTTATATATATTATAAAGGGCTAATGTAGAGGAATCATCAATGGAATTGATAGGAACAACGTAACAAAGAAAATTGTTTTTAAAAATAACAATAGCAAAAGGAAATAGATGGCGGAGGTAGGAGAGATCCTAATTCCTACATTTAATGATTTAAGGTTAATATGTTTGCCAGGGTTATGTAATTGATTAAGGGTTAATATGTTGCAGCGCGTTCATGACATGTTAAAGGTTTGACTGGAAAAGAGAATTCATATAACTATGTGTCTACGTAAGTGGATTAATACTCTAATATTTAAAGTTTTGGTCGTTCTGTTAATCATTATTCTGGATATCGTCATTCTTCGTTGTTGTTGTTGTTGTTGTTGTTGTTGTTGTGTTGTTGTTGTTGTTGTTGCTGTTGTTGTTGTTGTTGTCTGTGTGTTGTTGTTGTTGTGTTGTTGTTGTTGTTGCCTCTTTCTTCTTCTTCTTTCTTCTTCTTCTTCTTGCTTCTTCTTCTTCTTCTTTCTTCTTCTTTCTTCTTCTTCTGTCTTCTTCTTCTTCTTCTTCTTCTTCTTCTTCTCTTCTTATTTTCTTTTGTCCTTCAATCTTCAGTGTTCGTGTTGTGTGCGCGTGTGTGTGGTGTGGTGTGTGTGCTGTGTGTGTTGTGTGTGTGTGCGTGTGTGTGTGTGTGTGTGTGATGTGTGTGTGTGTGTGCTGTGTTTTGGTGTATGTGCGTTCCTCGGATTGCCTGGTTTGACTGTCTTTCTTCTCCCCCTTGTATTCTCGAGTGAAGAAAAAGTGAGTATACAATTATTCAATTTTTTTGGTTGAAGCCATCTTAATTGCCGTTAATTTTTGTTAATTCTCCGCTTCAATTTTCCATAATTTTAAAAATCCCCTTTTTCTTCTTTTTATTTAATTTTTTTAATCTCTTTTTCTTTTTGTTTGTTGGTTATGGGGAGTGTGGAAAGAAGGGGAATGGGAGTGGTAGAATTACACTCCATAATAATAGTGGGGTGATTTTTTTTTTAATTTTTTATTTATTTTGAGTATTTTTTCTGTTCTTCTTTTTTTAAGTATTTTTTTTCTTCTTTTTTTGAGTAGTTGTTTTCTCTTTTTCTGAGTATTTTTTTCTTCATTGTTTTCCTTCAGATTTTGGAATACCTTTCTGTTTTTTCTTTTTTTTTTACTTTTTTAATATATTCTTAAAATGTGAAAATTTTAAGATCCCAACTGCTTCTTTTGCGCTTTTTAAATGCCAAATTACCTCTTTGTAGTGGGTCGGATGAGTGAGAGGGGGCAGGGGCGGGGTTGGGGGGGGAGGGGGGAGGTAAGGAAGGAAGACTGTGAAGATGTTGTAAAGATTGAGGTTATTAAAGATTGAGCGGGGAAGTGTTTTAAAATTTCAAGAATTTCAAATAGTTGAGAAACTTTTGAATTAATAGTATATTCATTCATTATTGGTTAATAGACTATTTTGACGTCGACCGTGGGTTCACCATACATAACATACCCTACATACAACATACATATGTATATAGATGCATTGTGTATACATAAAGGCAAGCATTCATTAAAACATACATACATGCATACATACATACATACATTCATACATACATACATACATACATACATCATACTACATACATACATACATTACATACATACATGTTACATTACATTTGTAGCACAGTATTGTAATTGGATGATGATGTTCAAAATTAACCTTCGGGTGATTTTGCTAGCAATATTTAAAATTAGAATTGCCAATCTCGTTCAATAATAATAATAATAATAATAATAATAATAATAATAATAATAATAATAATAATAATAATAATAATAATAATAATAATAATAATAATAATAATAATAATAATAAATAATAATAATAAAAATAATAATAATAATAATAATAAAATAATATAATAATAATAATAATAAATTAGAGTTAAAAGTTAATCTAATAAATAATAATAATAATTAAATAATATTAATAATAATAATAATAATAATAATAATAATTAAATAATATAATATAATAATAATAACGAACACACAACAACAACAACAAACAACAACAACAAACAACAACAACAACAACAACAACAACAACCAAACCAACAACAACAACAACAACAACAACAACTTAAAATATATTGTGTTGTAAAATTGAATTAAAAAAAGTAGCAACTTAGATGTTACTGAAAGTTATTTCTATGGGAAAGGTATTTTTTAAATAGAAAAACTTTCCTAGAACTAACGTAGAATTTAGATGAAAGGAAAAATATAAATGAAAAATTGAAAGTTACAGGAAAGAAAAACCCAAAGTAATTGCATGAACAAGTAATCTCATAAAAATAAAAAGTATATTAAGGTAATTACCATGAAAGTTGCGAGACATTAAGTAAAAAACCGTAACTGAATGAAGTACTCTTAAAGTCTATGTGAAATGAAAGTATTAAAAAATCGAACTGAATGAAAATAATTCAATGAAAGTTGAAGAAACGAAAATTAGAAAAGTAACTTCTGAAAATTAATTCCAACTAAAAGTTAGAAATGTTTAAAAAAAGTACTACATAAAAGTAAGTACAATGAAAGTTTGAATTATAAGAAAATTAAAAATAAGTTGATGTTTAAAAGTAAGTATACATAAAAGTAATACAATAAAGTAAATAAAGAAAGCTAAAAATAGTGATGACTAAAAGTAATTACAATGAAAAGTTGAATTAATAAGAAAGAAAAAAAATAAGTGGTCTAAATTAAACTACCATAAAAGTAATAGAATTAAGTTGAAGACTGTAAAAGGTTTAAAATAAAAATAACAAATGCCGTGTATCGATAATTACAACGAAAAGTTTATAATCTAGAATACTTTAACTGCATGAATTAATATCAAGAAATGAAAGTAATTACATTAAAAGTATTATCAACAAAGTTAAAGGACCGTAAAACTTAAAATTAAAGTAAAAAATCAACTTCATAAACCCAAATAAATGAAAGTAAAAAAAAAGTGTTTATATAGGGCCAAAAAAAAAACATAAAGTAATATCATGAAAGTTAAAAAAGTGACAAGTAAAAAAAAAAAAAGTAATGAATAACAAATATTACTCAAGGAAATTTAAAATTTTCCCTAAAAAATGGACAGAAATATCTTCACGCCATTATTATTATTAAACAATTAACTTGACTTTAGCTTGCGGTAAATAAGGTCTTTCTTAGAAACCTATGTATTATTATGTATTATATTATTATCTTTTTATAACATTATTTGTTTTATATTAATTAAACAGATTATTTAATTATGATTATTATTATTATTCATTATTATTATTATTCATTATTATGATTATTTTATTATTATTACCTTTATTATCTATTTTTTATTTTTTTTTTTTATTTTTATTATTATTATTATTCGATTATTATTATTATTTATTATTCATATATTATTATTATTATTATTATTCTATTATGATTATTATTCATTATTATTATCTATTATCTATTATTATTCATATTATTATTATTATTAGGTATTATTATTATTATTATTATTATATATATTATTATATTTTTATTACTATTATTATTAATTATTATTATTATTCATTATTATTATATTATTATTATTATTCATATATTCTTTTCTATTTTATGTATTATTATTATTATTATTATTATTCATTATTATATTATATGTATCTTATTATTATTCGATTATCACATCATCATTTCATTTTTTATTATTCTATTAGTATTATTATTATTTTTATTATTATTATTCATATTATTATTATTATTATTCATTATTATCTATCTATTATTATTATTATTATTATTATTATTTTATTATTATTATTATCTGATTAGTTATTATTATTATTATATTATTAATTATTATTCATGTATTATTATTATTATTTCTTATTATTATATTATTATTATTGTATATTATTATTATTATTACTTGATTTCTCTTCTTTCATTATTATTATTATTATTATTATTATTATTATATTATTATTATTATTATTATTATATTATTATTATCATTATTATTATATTATTATTATTATTATTTATTATTATTATTTCTTCCAATCTTTCAGGTCAGTTAAATTAATATATATATATATATATATATATAATATTATATATATATATAATATATACTAATATATATATATATATATATATATATATATATATATATAAATATATATATATTATATATATATATATATATATATATATATATATATATATATATATAAATATACTATATATATATATATATATATTATATATACGATAATATATATATTATATATATATATATATATATATATATATATATATATATTATATATATATATATATTATAATCATATATATAATATATATATATAATATACTATATATATATATATAATATATATATATATATATTATAATATATATATATATATATTATATTATAATATATATATAATAGATTATATATATATATATATATATATATATATATATATATATATATATATATAGTATTTATATATAGTATTATATATTAGCGGATGAGCCGGATAGTTAATTTTTAACGATAAATCAGATACAGGATATATTGATTTTTCACTAACCAATTTTTTACGCCGGATATTTTCTCAATTATATATATATATATATATTATACATATATTATATATAATATATATATATATATATATATATATATATATATATATATATATATATATATATATTATATATATATCATTATTATATATATATAATATATATATTTGGAGTCTGCGTGGGCGTAGTGCGGGTGCGCTGTGCGTGTGCGAGTGCGTTGTGCGTTGCGTGTGCTTGATTTACGAAAAATAATTGATGACGTATTAATTATATAGATATTAATAACGCTGCCCAACAATGAAATTGTTTCAGGCTCAAAATTAGCGTATTCTTATGTATTTCCACCTGCTGAATTCAAAAAATCCACCATAAAACATGGTCAAGTTACCTCTTGCTTTGGATATACAGTGACATGTTACATTTTAGATTTCTACATTTGTAGTATGGGGGAAATTTTATTTTTGGGAGTTGTCACACCTCTCAGCTGACATAACAGAACGTTCCCAGATGCTTTGTGCGGTTACATTAATAAAAATACCTGTTAATGTGACTGTGAGTTTCATTATTTTTGTTTTTTATGTTTTATTTTTTTTTCAGAATTTCTGGTTTTGGAGTGTTTTTTTGAAGTGTAAAATTTGTTATATTAAAATGCCACGAAAATGTGTAAATTTAGTGATTAATTTTTTACATATGTGGTGAAATAACATTTTCATCACAGAAATGCAATCTGAGACACCTCTTGTGAAGACTGCCTATCAGCATTATTTTGGTATGAAGGTAATTGACCCAGGAGTAATTCATGGGCCCACAATATATGTTGCACACTTCTTGTTCAGTTATGTACTACGAGAATGCTGAAAAATAAAAGAAGCTTTATGGCTTTTGTTGTTGGCCTATGAATTGCTGAGAGCCTGCAAAAAACCATACAGCATGACTGCTACTTTCTGATTTGCACTCCACCTATAAAGCAGGATTGATGGCTTGATGAAATGTTTGAATTTGAACCATGATCCAACTTAATGGAGGCTATTTCATTTAGACTCCTCAAGCTTAGTTGAAAAGCTGTATTACTACACAACGGCAACCGTCTTTCTTCTATTCCTGTTGGTGATCATGCAGTTCACATGAAGGAAACTTTTTGCAAACATGACAGCCCTCCTGACTCAATCAGATATTGCGTGAAACACAGATAGGAAAATCGTGTGGTTGTCTCAATAAGTCGCCTCTGCTCTTAGGTTATGGGCAACAGACGTACCACTAAGTTACTGCTTCTTTTTATGTATGTTGGGACGTAGGAAGAGGAAAGCACATAAACATTCAAAGCAGGACTGGCCTGCCAAGAAATCTTGACAGCTAGCGAGAAAAAAATGTTCGCTTGCCGAGTCTCTCGTGGACCCAAAGATGTTCTTCTTCCACCCTTTCATATTAAAGCTGCGGAGGGGTCTCATTGAAAAATTTGTCAAAGCGTATTAAATAAAACCAGCGAGAGAGGCCTGTCCTTTAAGTATTTACCGCAAACAAAATTTCCTAGATTGAGTGATACAAAGGTTAAGGAAGGTATTTTTTGTTGGGCCACAAATTCGACAACTTGTAAAGGATCCTCTGCGTTTGACCGAGTTTTGGAGGGGAAAGAAAAGAAAGCTTGGGAAGCCCTTAAAACATGACAGCCTCTTAATCCGTTTTAAAAATACATGGATTCTTAGGCCAACAAAAGAGATGAATAAAAACTATTACTAGTTTGGTGACAGTACTTCTGGGAAATACCATTAAATCGGATGGCAACATGTCCTGTTTAAAAAATCCATTTTCTTCACTCCCACCTAAGACTTTTTTCCTCCTAATGTAAGCTGTCAGTGCATGAACAAGGAGAAATATTTCCATCAGGATATCTCGTCTT
>JABUQX010110171.1:65000-67948 GCA_015478945.1 Trachelipus rathkii | reverse complement strand
AATAGGTATGAGATAAAGTCATATAGGTAAATGGATGGGATGGATAATAAATGTATAGGATAGATTGCTTGATGATATAGAAGGGAGTGTAATTTGGGGTAGGAAGTAAGGTACGTTAAGTCTGTGTATTTATGTCCTAGAGGAATAGAGTGGGGTGGTAGTGAGGTATGTATAGTGTAAATGAAGTATGGTCGAATGATGAGAGGGGGTGTAATGATAGGGTAGGGTACATTAGTAATTACTGCCTCACACCCACTACCTTATATTATACGGTCCTGATACTCAAAGCGGTAACTCAATTATATCAGGTGATTGTAAATAATAATATATAATATATTATAATCTATCTTTAATATATATATATTCATTTAAATTATATATTATACTATATAAATATCATTATTATTAATTATCTATATATTAAATATCTATTTTTAAATATTTAGATATAACTATATTATATATTCTAATTAGATAATATTATATATATATATAATATAATTATATATATAATATATCTTATATATATATATCATATATATAATATTATATTAATTATAATTTATAATAATATATATATATATTATAATATATATTATATAATATATATATATAACTGTATATAAATAAATACAAGTAAAATTTAGCTATAATATGTTAGGACGTCTTTTTTTGAATATCACGGTCATAGCCTGATTAATAATTATACATATATAATAATCATATACTAATAATTATATATTCATATTTTTTATATAGAGTTAAACAATTTTATTTTTCATCCTCACAGTGTCCTGTATAATTAAACTAAGTGCTTACTATTATGTTGGAATGATGTCTTCGTATCTCGAGTTAAATGTATATCTTATATATAATTTTTTTAACAGTTGTTCACAATAAAATCAAGCATACAGCAGCTAGCCTGAATTCAAAAGATACGGAGGAAAAGGTGATATTCACAAGCCATTAGGAATTAAATCATTAACCAGGCAGTTAAGCAGTAAATGAGCACAAAGACGCGTAGGCTTGTACGAGGTGGAGGAATTAGATTTTACGTATGGCCTGACAGATGATATGATGAGAAGTAGTAATTTCACTAGATAGTACTCTAGTCAGGAAGAGAAGCCAGCCAGCATGACGACTCTAGGTTTTGACATGGTAGTTAGACATACATAGTACGACACGGAATGCATTGTGTCAGGCGGACCAGGCCTATCTGATTCTAACAGCGTAGGGCACACACAACAAGGTGGCAAGGACGCTTTTTAGTGATAGCTTGCATTCGAGACTGCGCTGGTACACTATAGAAGAGATAAAGACAACTGAAGCGGCATAAGATTTGATGGGATCAAAGTGAATGGGAAGTAAGAACAGATTATGAACAGCTTCTTGGTCTTGTTGACGTCGGACCTGTCAAAAGCGGTGAACCAGAGGCTCCTCCAGATATGAGTAGTAGATATCGCTATACACAGGGCGGATGAGGCCTTGTATAGCTGGAGTAACTGAGAAGAGAAAAAAGTCTGGAGTCTCAATACATACTCCTTCAGTTTGTTAGAGTCGCCTTAGACCGTTGTGGCTGTGAGGATATTCCAGACATTTTTTGTTTATTTAAGGCGAGGATGTTATTATTTTGTGACACAAACAAGACAAATAGAACGAGAGAACCTTGGGGATAAGCATGCTAGGAAGTTGGAGGTGTCATTTAGGAGAGGAGGGTGAATTTGATTGAGAGTTTGACGTTTTTAAAGAAATTAAATTTCACAGGTTTTCAGAACGACCTACGGCGGAATTATATACTATCCAGATAGCGAGAGATAGAATTCGGAAGCATAGACGAAGAGGACAATTACTGAAGTATATTAGAAGCAGAACAGTTGAATGAGTTGAGAAGTGAGGGGCGGTGTTGTCTTTGAGCTAAAGGTGATAGAGTTTATTCGATTGAAAAATTAAAAAAAAAAAAAGGTTTGGTTGCGGCATGGCGAGAGCATTAACTGAAAGTAGGATAAAGTCGAGATAAGACAGAACCTCTGAGGAAACACTATTGAACTGAAAGAAGAAGAAGTCGCCCATCAAAGCCGATATTGAGCGATTTGAAAGCAAAACTAGACGTAAGGAAGCACCGATCTGGCGATCCCAAAAGATCAAAATACCGAAAGCATCCATTATTGCCATACCCGTCAAATGCTTTGGATATGTCAGCGCACACTGCAGTCTGCCGTAGTTCTAAGGGGGAAACATTAAATCGGATAGAATAGGAGTATATTGCCAGTAGACCTTGAGCGCCGAAGCCGTACTGGCGATCAGGAAAAAGAAGTGAATGAGATTCAGATGATCTAAGAAATGAAAGTTGAGGAGAGTTTCAAGATCTTAGATAGAATAACCAGTAAGAGCTATAGGGCGATTAGTTTAAAAGGATCAAGGGCTTCCTTTTTTTTCGAATAAAGTGTTGGACATGTGCTGTTCCAACCTGGGGACAGGTGTTATTGTATTGGACATAGGAATAATAGGTGAACGAGGGGCGGGGAAAGCAGGTCAGCAACTCCTCAAAATGGGAGGAATGCTCCAGGGCCACCGCTTCCTAAGTTCGTAGATTTCAGGAGCCCATGCCCGATCAAATGTAATCACAGGCAAAGGCAGAACAGCCTGAAGGAGAGGAGAAGGATGAAGGAAGTCAGAATCGTTCCCGGGTTGAAGTTAGAGGAAAACAGGAGCCGAAGAGATTGGCTTTTCAGTTGGAGCATTAGCTACAGAACCATCAGATCGAATAAGTAGGAGGAAAGACAGATTTACAGAAGTTGTTAAGAGATGTTTTTGGCAAGAAAAGATTTGTCAGAGGGAGAACCAAGGAGGTTAGGGCACTTTCGTTGATGAAAGCCGCTTTGCTCGTCGAAGAGTAATCCCTGCAACGATTCTAGCTGAATAGAAAATTAGCAAGAGTGATAGGAGAA
>JABUQX010110171.1:40000-57500 GCA_015478945.1 Trachelipus rathkii | reverse complement strand
ATTGTGATTAGATCAATTTAGTCAAATAAGATAATGTTAAACTGAACAAAGTAAATTTTCCTATAGTATTAGGCACCCTTGTCATTGTAGCTAGTTTATTACATATTACGCAAAAAGCAAGATTTCAAAACTATACAAACACACGAACATATATATATATATTATATGATATATATATATATATATATTAAGTTATATAATAATATATATATATATATATATAATATATATATATTTATATATTATATTATATATGATCTATATATATATCCACATATTATGTAACATACGCAGTGTGACGTCAGAGTATAAAGCACTTACGCAAACCCACGTCACAGTATGACGTCACGCATTTCAGCTGTACGTACTATACGAACGAAGCTCGTTTAAAATAATAAGGCATATATATATAATATATTAATATTTATATATTATATAGTATATTATATATATATATTATATATTATATATATAATATATATATATATATATTATACTATTTATATATACTTATATATATATTATATATTTATTATATTATATATATATATATATATTCTATATATATATTATTATATATATATATATATTATATATATAACTAATATATTATAACTAATATTATATATTATATATACTATATATATTATATATATTATATATATATTTATATAGATATATATATAATATATATATGATATATATAATATATATAATATAATATATATATATATATATACAATATATTTATATAATATATATATATATATATATATATATATTTCTATATATATATATTATATATATTATATATGTATATATATTATATCTTCTATATATATATATATATTATATTATCACTATATATATTATATATATACCTATATATATATATATATATATATATATATATATATATATATATATATATATCTTTCTCAAAAAAGATATATATATTAAAATTATATTTATTATATATTTATATATATATATGATATATATTATATTTAGAGCTCTTTCACCAAAGGTATATTTACTAGATCTTGTATTTTCGCACTTCGAATGTATTTCTTTTTTTTTTTTTAACCAATATGCATAAAGATTAAAGTTGCCAAGTAATATGTAAATGCTATAATATACCTAACACAATTAAATACCATATTTACTCTTTTGCTTTGCCACACTTACTTACTTAATTACTTACTTACTTACTCATTACTTATTACTTACTTATTACTTAATTACTTACTTAAAATAATAAATATAACAATAATACACAATTATGTAATGCGAAATATTTATACTAGAATGGAGAAACTTTCACTAATCAATTATTATAGTTAATATATACTATATTATATATATAATATATATATATATTATTATATATATAATTATATTATCTATTATATATTTATATATATATATATATATATATATATATTATATATACTATATAATATATATTATTATATATATATATATATATATATATATTATATATCTTATATATATATATATTATATATATATATATTATAATATATATAGTATTATATATATATATTTATTTTATATCTATATTATATATATATATATATATATATATATATATCTATATATATACTATATATATATATATATATATATATAATATTATATTAATTATATATAAATATATAATTTTATTTTATTTTATATATATATATATATTACTATATTTATAAAATATATATATTATATAGTATTATTATTATAATATATATTATATATATATATATAATATATAATTTATATATTATATAATATATATTATATATATATAAACAAATATATTTTTCACTGTATTAATAAGTAAGGGGAATTTTATGAACTTCGCCTTGAATTTATGAACTTTGTTTTTATTATTATTATTCAGCTCACACAAGATATACCTAAAACACAAAATAATCATATACGAAAGCCTTTGTTTAACTAAGCTAATAGTATTAATAAGATATATAATCCACTAATGATAAAATTAAATATTAAAATAAATGATGATTAATGATTTTAATAATAATAATATAATAATAATAATAATAAAATAATAATATATAATAATGTATATATAATATAATAAAATAATATAAATAATAATAATAATAATAATAATAATATAATAATCTAAATAAATAATATAATTTAATTATAATATAATAATATATAATAAAATAATAATATATAATAAAATGATATAATAATAATATAATAATAATATAATTAATAGTAATAATATAATAATATAATAATAATAATAATAAATATAATAATAATAATATAAATGATAATAATGATAATAATATATAATAATATAATAATAATAATTAATATAATACTAATAATATAATAAATAATCATAAATAATCATTAATATAATTAAATTAATAATAATAATATGTATATAATAATAATAATAATAATAATAAAATAATAATAATAATCATAAATAATTAATAATAATAAAATATAATAATATAATAATATAATACTTAATAATAATATAATAATAATAAATAATAATAATTAATAATAATAATATATATCATAATAGCAGACTAAAAATATCTGGAGGAGGTTAAGGTTTAATCAGATGCAATCTGTGAGGTTTTTTCACTGATGAGAGTACAAGTTCTATTTAACAATCTTCTATCCAATCAAGGATCTGAACCACCCACACACCAGCACCTACCCTTACCACAAACACACACACACACACCAACACACATATATATATTATATTATAATATATATATTTATTATATATATTATATTACATATAATATATATATTATATATTATATATATATATATAAGTATATTATATTATTATTATTATATATATAATATATATATATTAATATATATATATATACATATATATATATTATATATATATATATATATATATATATATATATATGATATATATATATATATAATATATATATATAATTACTATATCTATAATATTAACTATATATTATATTATATATATAATATTATCTATATATTATTAATGTGATTCTCCATATACACAGCACAAAGCAAAAGGAGTATATATTATAAAATTTTAAATCAACTTCGAGTAAATTGTAAAAATTTTAAATGGATTCTAATATTACTAAAACTTCTGGCATAAGAAAAGAGCAAATGTTTGCAAATGTAAGATACATTGTGGAACCTTGTTTGCCCATGGTTTTGACATGTGTGCCTTTTGATGAGTTATCTTTTCATATTATGAATTTATATCGCTCATCTCAATATTGACTGTTCCAAGGTAAAATTTTAATTATTCGCAGCTTTGAATATTGGCATCTTCCTTTCCGTATTTTGAAGAATCTTTTGAATCGTTTTTAGGAATTTATCGTCGAGATTGCAACTTTATTTTTTTATATATAATTTATATATTATTTAATATATATATATTATTTATATTATATATTATATATATATATATATACTATATTATATATATATATATATATTTATCTTATCTATATATATTATATATATATAATATATACGGTTAGATAAGGTTAGGTTTGTTAGGTAAAATAAAAGCATTTATATAAATAATTAACTAAAATGCTTTTTCTTATTCTTTGCCCTTATGAATATTTTATACATATACAAGATTTACAAATAAACATCTCTAAATAGATAAATATATATATTTATATTATATATTATAATTATATAATATATATATATATATATATTGAAGAAAGTGTCTGGCAGCGTCATAAAATTTGCACTTTCAGAGACAATATCTTTTTAGTATATCAGAATTTTATTAGATTATTATTATATACCTTTGTTCATCCTGTTAAATTTTATTAAAGAATATTGTGAGTATTGAATTCAGATTTTCATATATATATATATATATATATATATATAATATATATGTTTATTAATTTATATATATATTATTATTAGTATTAATATATTTATATATATATATTATTATATATATATATATATATATATATATATTTTATCATATATATATTATATATATTATATATATATAATATATATAATTATATATTAATATATTATATTATATATATATATATAATATATATATTAATTATATATATTATATATTATATATATATATCTATATGATTATGATATACTGATTTAGGTGAATTTAGTTTAAGGAAGATTTGATTGGAATATACTCTCCATAAAAGAGAGACTTCGCATCATTATTGTTCTGCAACCGAGGAAGACTTTCGCCGAAGTATTCTTCAAAGGAATGGAAAAAGTACGACTTCAAGGCCAGACAAGTTTTGAAGAAACAATTTCTTCCTGGAAGGTGGGAATCCATTCTGTAGAAGATTTGAAAGATATAAATAAGAATGGGGAATTCAGATTGTGACCCGGGGAAATTTTAAAAGAGGAAGCAATTTACAGTGAATGGCGAGAATTAAATTTTAAAAAAGGATAAGTATATGGTGCTTCGTCTCCAAGGTACTAGAATTGTAGTGGGGTACTGCCCCAATTGATCAAAGTATATTGGAGCTTCACCAACTTCATCGTTAGACAGAAGAAGGAAAACTATTGGTGATTTTGGAAAGCATTAAATCTCGGATAATAATTTCAGAGAAGTTCAAGAAAGAGAGTGTACATTATTTTGGAGCAGCTTTAATGTTCGAAGATTTGGTAATTACCTGGCAGTGTTAGAATTAGGTCGCAAAATTATACACAGTAATTAGTCATAGATGTGTCAGAAGATCTGAAGATAGGTAAACAATTCGAAGACTTAAATTACTATTAAAGAACAGAAATGTCGTTGCACTCATTATGTTACAATTGAGAAAAAGCCAGTAAGAAAATGAGAAAGGGGGTTTGCTATCGTTGAATTTTAGACAATTAAGTTTCAGTTAAGATTATATAAACGTTCTAGAGGAACAACGTAAAATTGGAATAAAAAAAAATCAAGTTATACCGAAAAAGCTATATGATGTCAGAAAACCAGAACAGGACTGCAATTCCTCTCGGCATCAAAATCACCATCAAAGGCTACAACAAACTCATTTAAGTGATGATAGAGGAGGTAGTTGTTGTGGCGCCATCTGCTGAGTGGGTATGCGAGCCGCAACGATGCTGAGTAGCACGAGAGAGCGAGGGGATGTATTCAATTCGTTAGGGATATGTAAAAAAAATTTATTTAATGGGTAAGTGAAGTGTTGTTCCGTTTGTCTTGTTGAAAATGTGGTATAGAGATATATATAATATGAGTTATATTTATATATATATATTGGAGATGAATATGTTGATTATAGTTATATATATATATAAGTATATAGTGTTAATGGGGGTATATATAATTATATTTGTGTGTGTGTGTTGAATATATATATATATATTATATATATATATATAGTATATATATATATATATATAATAATATATTTAAGTATATTATTATATATATATATATATATAATATATAATATGTATATATATATAGTTTATTATTATATATATATATATTAGTGTATATATATATATATAATAGATATATGAGTGGTATGTGTGGGTGTGAGTATGTGAGTTGTTGTGTATGAGTTATACGTATATATTTGTGTGTGGAGATTAGGTTGGTTATTTATATATATATGAGTGTATATTATATATATGTTATATATTATGAGTGTGTGTATATATATTATGATATATATATAAGTATGTGTGTGTGAGTTGTTGTTGATAAAATATATAATGAGGTGTATGTGTGTGTATAATGTGTGTATATGTTGTGGGTGTAGTGTGTGTTTTTATATATAGATAGTATTGTGTGTATAATATATATATATTGGTTGTGATGTATTATATAATATATATATATATATATAGAGTTGTATATATATATATATAAATATATATATATATTACAGATATATATATATATATATATATATTAATATATATATATATTATTATATATTAATATATATAATATAGATATATATATATATATATATTATTATATAATATTATAGCATTTACTTCCTTATTCCTCATCAGTACTCTCGGTTCCATCAATCACATTTTCTCTCATCACAATCGCTCTCCTGATACTTGTTTATATTTGTACAGGTATTACGAGGCAGCTGGTGCCGATGTGACAGGGTGCAGAAACAATAAGGGGAGACGTTCGTGAGGTTTTAACACCTTTTTTTTTTAATATAGCATTTTTTAAGATATTAAATGGGGGCAGGAGTAAATCAGAAACGATCTAGAGCGAAACTTACCAAAAGAGCTCATCTCTGAACGACAGGAGTGTTTTTCTATCATTATTACTCGAAATAATTTTATTTTACACTGTTTCCCGAGGCACGTAACTCCATCGTCACAGCCACCTGCCTGTGTGAGTTTCCTACCCTGCTGCTTTTTGCAGTGTAGACTTAATTTAATGCCTAGCTATTCTTTTCAAGTCTTCTCTAAATCTGTCAGCTGCATGGTATGTGAGTAGTGATAGGATATATATGTTATATTATATATAATATATATATATAAGTTGATTTTCCTTCTTTATTTTCTGTGTCTCAAATTACCTAAGTATTGGTGTATCCTACATGAGGTTCTGGGACTTTAAATATTACTCTACCTATTATTTATTTCTGTCTTTGATTAAATTGATCTGATTTAGGCACTTGCCACTATATCTAAACCTATTCATATCCATCATCCTAATAATGCCTCGATAATGAATCTACTCGGACGAGATCACTCATTCAACGACGAATTCAAGCAGAGATATTACGAGCTCCGTTACATGAGAGAGAGAGATGTATAGATAAAGAGACTAACTGATAGCCCTTCTTTCTTAATCTTGATCCACTCTCCTTTCTTTCTGATTTTCAAGATAGCATTGCCTGAATTCTGCGTTCGATTTTAGGGCGACAGTAAGTTCTATCAACAATTAGTGGGCTTTAAAATAGCGACGGATCGTCTCTAAACTCTTTTTTTTAATCATGGTCATTTTTGAGATCGAACATTATGTCATTCTTTTAAAATTATATACCACACCTATAAACTTTTCACTAATCAATCGAGTTATTGTGAAATTGGGTCGAACTTTCAACACTCTCGTAACTCCTGTTCGAATAATATATTCTTTTTTCGATTCCAAGTTTAATTCTGGAAGTTTTGGCCAAGTGCGTCATGAAGCGTCGTCTCACTATTCTGTTTAGAAACTAAGTGAACAGTACGACATGTTCTACTCAGTAGGTCTGACTCTCTCTTCTTCAGGTTAACGGAGCAGATAATAACAACAAACATAAACTTAAAAAGATAGATTGAGTCCATTGGAAACTCTTTCTCTTCAGTGGAGATAAAGTAGATAAAGATTTTTTCTCTCTCATTGCTTTTGGAGATTCCTTTATTATTATTAGAAGATTGTTAAGGTATTTTTTCCACGTTTTATTGTAGAAATTGTGCTTTGATCTTGTCTTGTATATTTCTATCTATCAATTTTCTTCACTTTCTCAAGAAATCTATTATGCCAATAAAAGGGAAATTGCGTTCTCATATATAATGATCTCGTTCCTCTTTCCTAGAAGTATTCCCTCTCTTACTCGTCGGTCCATATAAGTATCTGTTCTCAATATCTGGCGCGAGTACTTGAGTGGTCTACCTCCATAATAGAATATAAGTTTATCTGAATTAAGTCTGTATTCTGCATGAGTCTTTAATGTGTGCGTATTAGACTTGAAGGGAATCTCGAGAAATATACATAATCCAATAGTTTCTATATAAGAAGGCCATCATCAATTCTGTGCCTATATAACTTCATACAATAGATACCAAAACGTTTACGCGTTTCTCTCATACAGTTGAAGTTCCTCGTACATGAATCTTGAACCCGCAATACTAAGTCCTTAAGATTCGTGACAAGGTTCACTGCTATATTTTCGGGGACATATAAGGTGGATGATTCAGAAAGTCCTCTTGCGGCCTATTTATCCTCTTTTTATTAGCTCGGAGATATTAAATTTTATTACATTCATTAAATGATGTATCTTTTATGTTCCCTATTTGAATGAACAGGAGAGAAAAGAGAGAGATGAACCCACAGAGACAGAGGCAAAGGTGAGTGTCGAGGGAAGAGCTTACCACTCGCGGTTACCATCGACAAGAGACGACAGAACGCATTGTGACGGAGGACAGGCCGAGACCTGCGTAACACAAGGGGTGCTGTGGCTGCGCACGAGTTTTTTTATGTTGGATCTTGAGAGAGGAAGGAGAAGGGAGAGGATAAAACGTCCAGGGCTATTCACGCGTGAGTCGGTGAGCTTGCCTTCTTCCAGGACACCCTCTGCTCTGTTGGAATCTTCCATTTTTCTGTTGAGGGATGAGATCGACGTGCTGTCTGATTATGAGATTAATCTGCACCTGAGAGACTTGTTTTTGAGAGAAGACCTGAGAGAGATGCTGTATGTCATCTGGAGACGAAGAGAAAGATGATTGAGGCAGACGAGACGATAAGCGGAGAGGATGGATGTATTAGCTTATTGAGAGAGAGAGACGAGAGAGAGCCGAGCAGAGTGCAGAGAGTGAGTGGAGCAACACCCCTCCCGAATAGGGCTCTGCGTGAAGAATGAGAGGTGGGTTGACAGAAGACTGGATAGATAGAGAGGAGAAGAGATGACATGGATATGATAATGGAATAGACTTATGGAATTTGATAAAAATTATAATTAATAGCTATTATCCTACATAATAATAAGTTTGGTATATTAAGCGTAAGTCTAATATATTTATTAAAATTTTTTATTTATATTATTATTTATTTATAGATATATATATATAAAATAATTATATTATATAATCATTTACATCCCTCTATGTATTATTTCTGTGGATTGATTATAAACTTCAGTTTTACACATAATAATAAATAAATTGTGGTTATATATATAATATTATTTAATTATTTATTAATTTTTTTTATATCTGCATATTAGTAGATTATATCAACTGGTAACTCCCGATTTTTTATATTTTTTAGTGCTTATATTAAAATGTAAAAATTATAAAAAATGAATAAATCTTATATACATAAATATTATCGTAAAATTAGTGCTTCCAATAATAAGAACGTTCAATGTTAGCATGAGATTCTGATGAATTTATGATGTAGTTAATAAATAGATTATTAGAACAGAAAATAAATCAGTTATATGGAATAAAAGTATATGTGAAAAGAAAAAACTTTTTTGATATGTAGATTTTAGATATATATCAATAACTAATCAATAATCCCTAAAGAATATAATAAGAAAATAGTTCATTATGCTCATATAATTACACTTAGATATTGAAAAATTAAGTTTTATTTTGCTTGACCCTTATATTTTATATATTTACTTGATATATATTTAGTTTGAATGTTTTTAAATTACATTTTATTTTATTAAATTTCTTTTAATTACTATTAATGACTTACTGTATATAATATGTACGAGGAATTCATAATTTAAGTGTATAATTAGTAGATTAACAAGATTGTAGGGGTTTTGAAAAGGAGGAATTGCTCTTGATAAATGAAAAAAGTAAGATTAATATTTTGTGTTTTTGGTCTTAAAGGATTTTAAATATAAGCTTCACACTCCAAGGGGAATATATACAATACCTTACTAATATTCGTGTAGAGTTCTCAAGAAGATTTGATCATTGAAAATAGGATACTCTCGATAAGACAATTATTAATCTAAAACAAAATAAAGCCTTAGCTTCCAGTGACTCAAAACCTTCACATATTATCTCTTTTGAAGATTACACTGTAAGCAGAGTGAGCACTCCATAATTCATTTTTTAAATATGCCTTATATGCCGTATAGTGTGCTAAATCAGATCTTCATTTTCGACTTACCTAGAGAAATAGCAGCGATAGAGTTCACAATAAAGCTTTCGTAATTATTGAAAAAGGATTGCCAATTATGAAGGCAAAACAACTTAACGACCTTTAAAAAAGATTAAAAGTGATAACTTAATCACATCAAGAAAAACAAATGATAGCTGTTAATAATAATAATAATTAATAATAAATATAAATAATAATAATAATAAAATAATAATAAAATAATTAATAAAATATAATAAACATGAATAATTAATGAAAAATATGTTGTGATGAATTATGGGGGAAGAACTTCTTATTATTTGCAAGTATTATATATTAAATTATCGCAAATATTCTAATAAATATTGACCGACTACTTCTCTCATTTAGTTAATGGAAGTAATATAAAAATTATTGTTGTGAGAAATACGTTTAAATTAATGTTGATTTATTTAATCTTGTGAAATTTTTAGTTCAGTAAAGTATAAAAAAAAAATATGATTTGTCTATCTAAAAAGTCTTGGTATTCGTTTCTTTTCGTGACCCTTACAACTTTCAATCTAGAATATAGGTCATTAAAATTATTTTTTATTTCAGTATTTTCATTACTCAATTTTTATTTAATCTTTATAAATAAGATTTACATGTTTAAAATACTTCCTATGTGACCTACGTGCCGGTTTCAAGAGCTTGGCCGGTAGCTAATTTTTAATATATTAATTCACTATGTATTATTCATATCTATTATTATTATTAGCATTAGTCTTTGATGGTATGTTCTTCCGCAATATCAATAACATTATTCCATTAGCTTTTGTGCTTGACGTATTTGTTGTATCTATTTATGAAAATGGTTTTAATCTATTATCATTGATCTATTGTTTAGGGTCCAAAAAATGTAACTAGTTACTAAATGCAAAGAAAATGTTTCGTGATAATTAAAAGAAAAAAAAAATACTTGTAAACTTTTCACACATCCTTATCCGGTAACAAAAATTGTGTTGACAGTGTAGTTAAACTATATTTCTTCATTGCCATTTAATTTTTTATTTCATAATATTGTTATTGATGAAGTTATCTGGGGCTTCTATTTAAAAAATCGATACCTCGTTCGTTAATGTTGGTCATTGATCAGAACAGAGTCAGCTGCCATTTAATTGCGTACCTCTTATAAAAAGACAATTTACTGAAGTTTCTAATAGTAGCTGGAATGTGCAGTTTTTTGTGTGGTTATATCACTTGCTATCATTTGATATATATCATAAAAGTGCAATCTAAGAAACATCAAATACACTATTTTGTACCAGATAAGATTAGCAATTAGAGTTTATTGAATATTCATATTGCTTATACATAGATACCCCCTAGAGGTACTACTACACTTCAATAATACTACCTAAAAATATTCTCAAATGGTCGACCTTTTGCATACCATACCTACTAATACTCACTCAATTACTGTAAGTTAATAGTAGAGTTAATACATATGATATAATACTATTTTACTTAGTATCTTAAGATCTATTATAGATCTATATATCTTAAATTTACTCGACTACTACGTATAGATTATCTTGTTTGTCGAATATTGTGTACATGTCTTATTTATTTTTATTTATTTTTTCTCATTTTTTATGATTATATATAAAATTATTCTTTGATCATTTATTTGTAATATAAATAATAAGTTATTAATGTATTATTCTTATTATTAATTTTATTATTAACAGCTATCATTGTGTTGGTGATCATTAGTAACTTTGATTGAGTATACTACATATCATATTTTTGTAAAGATATTTTTCTTTCATAATTGTATTCCTTATTGTACAAAGGTTGCACCTGTGGCTTTGATTGTGACCTCTACGCTGGCTATATTTCCACTCTAAGTGTTCAGTCGAAAATGGATAAGTCGAGTCTACAAATCTCTAATCTGATTCGAAGAGGTGTGCTGCTGTGACTCACAAGGGAGTAAAGTGCTAGCGTGTGAAGCAAAGGCTTTGACTCGCGGTGTCAGAGTTGCTTCGCTTGCAGGGAGTCTCACTCAGAGTTTCTCAAAATCTCCTGAGAGTAGGGTAAGTGCTGATAGGTAGAAAGCTCTACTATTTTAAACAAATGACCAAAGTATATAGCTCCTATTTTCATTGCAATCGTCCCTTCACACCCCCCCCTTCCTGATTTACCAGTTACCTTTATGCATATCCGCTCATTTCGTAAAGATACAATTTTATATAAAATAATATTATAAGAAATGTTAATCCGCAATAATCAGCTAACCATAACATAGCAGCTGATCAGACTACATGATCATATATTAGTAGTATGTTACATTTGAGTCCAACACAATAATAACATGACTATTTTTCATCAGTGATGCAAATGAACTTTTTCTTTGAGAACTTTTGGATGAGTGTCAATATATTTGGTTTTTAGTTTTTCTTTTCACATAACTTTTTCATAAAGAGTTTTGTTTAACTTTATTAACACGTCATCAATTCTACGAATCTTCAGCTGAGTGCTTCTAATTGACGTTTGTAAGACATATTAATATATATATTCAATTTCTATAAGTAATTTTCATTTTAATAATATCAGTATTAAATATAAGCACAAAAAAAAAAACTCAGTGAATATATTATAATCGAGATATTTTCGAGTTTACATCTCGTGATAATTACAACAATAGCCTGTTAACAATAGATATTTTGTGGTTAGTTCACTACAGTATGTGAATTATATATAAAGAAAAGTATTTTTACTAAAATAGATTGAGATAATAAACAAATAAAGCATAAGAAATAAATTAAATATTATAATCACACGTTTTTAGTGTAAAATGTATGGTGATTATCTCGAGAGAGCAAGAAAGAGTAACCATACAAGAGAATTAGACAAATAATTTCAATAAAGAATTAATAAAAAAGCTCTCTTTCAAGATCTTTGTTCATTCTCAATTCTTAAAATCTTTATACAGAAACTTCACTTATGAGTAAATACTTTAGCAGAACTGATTATTGCGTGATATATATGTGTGTCAAATTTCCATAAAGCCTTTCCATAATTTTCTCATTCGCGATATATCATCTGTCTCCTCTCTCTCTCTCTCATATCGCTGTGTGGAATATACTGTGTGTGCATACTTTACAGTGGTCTCTCTCCTCTGAAAACTTCTTCTCTCTCTCATCTCATCTCTTTTCTCCTCTTCTTATATCTCCTTATGGCAATTTCATCCAAGAACATCGCCAGATCATTCAGCTTTCACTCTTCTCATCTCATTCTTTTTGTCTAGCTCTCTCTCTCTCTTCTGTATCTCATCTTCCACGTGCATTAGTAGTCTCTTACTCACTCTCTCTCTCCATCGTGCTCTTATTTGAATATCTTAGGTAAGTATTTAATTCAATGTTCATAATGATGACGAGCCTATAACGAAAAAGGAGATATGATCAGTAGTCAGATGGTTTATATGTTAATTTAAATTGTAATTGTGGTAAAGTTAATCTTAATCATGTTAATTAAACCCCTAACATATTATGTTAACCCATATCTCAATCAAATACGGTAATACAAAATTATATGGAAGTTTTCGCCTGAGTAATATAATGACCCTATAGAATATATAGCATTAATAATCCCTTTCAAAAAGACACAATCGAGTTATACATATTACATATATCCTCAATCATAAAATCAGTTGCTAGATAATAAATATTATTTATACTCATACATAAAATTAAACCATCCTTTAAGCTAGAATATTGCTATTAAGAGATGTTAATACTGTACCCTGTAATATCATATTTATATAATATTTATATTTACATATTAATATCATTATTAACATTGTGATGAATTGTATATTAATAATTAAGTATCATTATCAGTGTGAAAAACAATATTTGACCTTACTCCTTAATCAGCTTTTATCTCAAAAATTAATAGTTATTAAATGTAAGGTAATATTAAGCTCAGAACTCTAGCGGTAATAATATATAATCATAATTAAATATTAATGTAGAGATTAATTAGCTCTGAATCCGAGTATTATGTTAAATTTCAAGGTCTGTATAAGGTAGGTATATAGTAAGTGTGAGATATATATATAGTATGTATAGGGTAGATCACTATCACCCGAGCTATGATGGTAACTGACCCTAGACTTAATTGATATCCAGTCATATACGCCCATTATATTATGTTAGGAGATCATGTGCTATCTAGAATGAGGATGAGTATTAAGGTATATATATTATTTTTCCTCTATTATGCTTGTATATATATATTATTGATAGTAGTACTCGAACGATATATAATATAGCACTTGTATAGTAAGGATATTCATAAAATCAAGACCGAAGGATATATCTATGTCTTATATATATGTTTATTATAGAGAAAGTTGATGTCAGGTTGTCTTTTATTTATTTATCTGGGAATGAGGAACTCCTTGAACCCGAAAGGTATTGTGCAATCACTATTTCTCATTAGACCCTATTTATTGATTGTCGTAACCAACCTCTTTTGGCCTCTCGTGATAGACACCAAATCTTTTTTTATACGCTCTAAATATTAATGGTTGCATGTACTCTATGCGTCGAAATTTAAACACTTACATGACGATTTTTTGTTTCATCCTTAAGAAAAGATTTATTATGCAATGTTGGTAATCCTTCCCTCATCCTCATTTGTTGGAAAGCCCACACGGGTATATCCCAATCCATTCTTAGTTTGTCTTAATAAATTTCATTACCCATACCCAAAGGCCTTTCCTCCTTCTCGCTTTCTGCGTCAGTTTTATTCATAGAAAGTTTCAACAATGTATCAAAATAAATATTTTTCCCAGCTGTTTTATTTAAGGTTAAACCCTTAGATTTTAATTTGGGGTGACAAGACCATCGGTTTTTATAAGACGAACAGCGTAAGACTTAGAACCATGCAAACAAAACTATCAGTCAGTGTTCCATGTCCTATTTAATCCGTTAAATCCCTTAAAAACCTTCCTGTTTCTAGAACATGTTATCTATCATTAGCAAAAAATTTACAGCTACCTGTGTCACAGAACAAGACTCTGTCCTACAGCATCAAGAAGGTTATACAGTTTTACTCTACAATGAGCCTTAGTGAAAGCGACTGCACTTATGTTTGTGGATTTAGAACTGATTTTGGAGTATATGGTGTATTTCACTGAAACAATATGTTTCTGCCCTGCATCGGTGACATCCTTAACTTCTAAATCAGTATTTTCAAAGTAGTTCCACACTACGACATCGCTGTGATAGACTATATTCTTCAGTACTTGGTGCACGTTCGGATAGTTTCCGCCTCATAGAGAATTAGGGCACAGTTTAGGTGTGAAACGGAGGCCGGGGTTCTTCTTTTTCTTAACCTTGTCAAGTTTAACCACTTCGATTCATTTAAAATCTTCTATGATATGGTTGAGAATGGAACTGTTAGCATCATCTATTTCCTTGGGAAAACCAGACGCTTCAGTCTTCATTTCAGGAACGCTTCCACATATTCGGCAAACATACCTATCTTAGGTGTGAAATCCTTGATTTCATTAAGACGTGCAATCATGTAACCATTAGCCAGAGCTAACTTTGGTTCAGGCGTTGTGTAAACTCATTTGAACTCTTGCTAACCCTTTCTATGAGTACACAATGATTCTTGACCAGTGACAGCACACATCATACACAGAGTGAACACCAATCTATCGTCATACTTCCCTGGTAAAAAAGGTATGTAAAGGTCTTGAGGAGGAAAACCCAGACATTGGCTATACCGAAATACTTTTCATTCACTTCTCTGCTAAATTCTTCAATACTAGGAAGCCTATCCCCTATCAATTTCCTAGAAACATCGCTTGGAAAAGCCTGAGTTTCCTGTACCCATGGGTACAAGGATGTAAAATCTAGATAAATTATCTTGCTGGATGATTCAGAGGGAGGGAAATAATAAACAAAGTTTCGGTTATTCTCCTATATAGAGCTTCTCCTTTACGAAGTTTATTATTTTCTACATCATTACCCATCTTGTTAACATAGCGACATAAACCTTCTTCACCATTAGGGTTGACTCTTGGGAATCGAACCACCGTACATTCTTCTTTCATCTTTTCCATTCACGTCCTCAGATCCAAACCACTTGAAATACCGCTTCCCTATAAGCAGGGTTTAAGGTTTTAATAATCGATAGTTTGCACCTTATTAAAACCCTAAACCACAGAGCTTAAAAAATAACTTCAAAGTGAGAACTCTTTAACAAAGAGGTGATAAGAATAACGAAAAACTTAATTAATAATGGTTACCCTCAATTTAAAATAGAAAAAGTTATTAAAAGAACTATAAATAACATTTTAACTTCAAATAAAAATTCCCTTGGTATGGAAAGCAAGAATTTTTATTTTAAATCATTAAATTTGACAAACTTTACCAGAGAAGAGCAAAAATTAAACATAATTGTCAAGGAACATGTTAAGTCAGAAAAAAGTGTAAATGTAAGAAGCTACTACAAACCGAGACGAGTGTCCTCATATTTTAGTACCCGTGGTCATTGTTCAAAGAATTATTATTATTATTATTATTATTATTATTATTATTATTATTATTATTATTATTATTATTATTATTATTATTATTATTATTATTATTATTATCATTATACCCATGAAAAAGTATATCTATGTTGATCTGGACCATTCTGTTTTAGGGTCCAGTATGGAGTCCAGTATGGAGACCTGTTGCAATCTATTTGAATATAATATTAATTATAATTAATAATTATAATTATAATTATAATTATAATATAATTAAATTATAATTATAATTATAATTATAATTGTAATTGTAATTGTAATTATTATTATAATTGTAATTATTATTATTATTATTATTATTATTATTATTATTATTATTATTATTATTATTATTATTATTATTATTATTATTATTATTATTATTATTATTATGTTAGTATATATTATTATTTAATATTATTGTTATTATTATTAATTATATTAATTAGTATTTTTAATGGGTCTTAAATTGATTTGTGATTTTATTTTCTTATTATTATCTATTATTATTAATTATTATTATGTATTATTATTATGAAACAAACATTATTATTATGAAACAAACTCAATCACACTTCAAACATCAACTGGCATACCCTAAGGTTCAATTCTTGGACCTTTTCTATTTTCTCTTTAAAATAATGATCTGTTCATCTCTCAAGATGCTTTTTCAGTCTCATATGCTGATGATATCTCTATCTTAATAAATGACAAAAATGCAGAGTCTCTATCACGTAAAGCAGTAGACACCATAACAGAAATAATGAAATGGATAGATGATAATAAGCTATCTCTAAATTTAAATAAAACAACGTATATGATTTTTAGCAACAAATTAATTGAAGATTTAAATATAAAAGTTAACAACGTAGAACTGCATAGGGCTACAAATGCAAAAATACTGGGAATAATAATCGATGAAAACTGACATTTAAAGAACATGTCAACAACCTAGTTAGCAGACTGTCGAGATACATGTATGTGCTAATAAAATTAAAAAATATTGTACCTCTTTCCATTCTTAGAAAA
>JABUQX010110171.1:0-37500 GCA_015478945.1 Trachelipus rathkii | reverse complement strand
AATAATTATTGTCATTAATAATAATAAAAAAACTATCATCATTTTGCTTTCTATTCCACCATTACCACAATTTAAAAGTTCTTTAACGCACAATGCTACAAAATCATTATTTTTTTCTTTTTTGGCAGAAAATCAAAAATTAGCAGCAAAAAAATCTAAAGCATTTGTGATAAACTCTTAAAGGCAAATCTTACTTCATTTTGAATACTAGAGATAAAGAATAGATGAAAGTCAATATAAAGAAAAGAGAAAATTGCGTGAAAAATATAAATAATTTTTTTTTATCTACAGTGCTGTCATATTAACTTCAGGTAAGAATATTAATAAAATACAGTCGGAAATTGTTGTCAGAAAGAGAAAATTATATGAAGAAAGGTTTTCAGAAAAGAGCAGTGGTCGTAATTTATATATATATATATAATATATATATTATATATATAATATAATATATATATGAATATTATTATATATATATTATATATTATATATATAATTATATAATATATAATATAGATTGATATTATATATATATATATATATATATATATATATTTTGTAAATCATGAACATCAAAGGCATATTTTTGCTATAGCTGAAAGCAAAAAACTCCCATACTCTCTCTTATATAGCTAAGTACGAGCTCGTCGCAGACAAAATCTACAATAGATCTTCACAACACTGAGACAGACTCCCACGTAAGGATTCATTCCTTGAGCCAAGCCCACAATCTTGTCCTTTCCCAAAGAAAAATGCCATTTACTCCTATTAAGCACGAATCATATCGCTTCTGCTGAATTCATTTTCCTTTGCTTCAGACACTCTTTTACTGAAATAATTCACTTTTTCTGTGGTCTAACTGCTGGTCGATTAACAACACACTCACCTCTATACACCTGCTTAACCAATTAACTTCATCAATCCATTAAGTATGAATAAACCACCTTAATACGCTCCTATTTATTTCTTCATTCATGCCTTTCTTCACACCATACAACTTTCTAAAACTCTCATTCTACATTTTATCAATTCTTCTCACACCTAGCACACCCCAAAGATTATCCATTTGAACACACTGAAATTTAAGATTTAAACCTCTTATTCCAAACCTTAGTTTCGCTTATATACATTAACATCGGTAACAACATACCCTCATGAAGAACCCAAATGCAATCAAGACCTAGTCACTTTGCATTCGCCAAATATTTAATTGTACCAGCCACATTCCTCTCACTCGTAACTTTCCTACTACACTCTGCATCATCCATACTCTCTTTTCATACAACATAAAGCCTAAATTCTTAAACTCCGATACTTGTTAAAGCTTCTAACTATCCAAAATGATTTCACACTGCTGACTCACTTCATCAACCACCATCACTTTATTCTTTTCTAAATTTACTTTTAAACCTTTCCTTTTACACACCCTGGCAAACTACTCTACAAATTCAATCAAACTTTTTTTCAGACTCGCCACACAAAAATCAAATCATCTGCGTGCAATTAGCATGGCACCCTCCAAACCTTCCCATTCTTTGTTAATGTAATCCTCTCCCCTGTTATCCCTACTTTAAATTCTTTCATAAACCCATCCATATATATTCAAAATTAGTTGAAATGGAGGCATAACAAATTCCTGCCTTATACCACTATTAATATTAAACCAATCACTCTCGACTTTAACATACTTTATATTCCATTCTGAAGCCTACCACCAACACCATATATCATTAACACCTTAAACAGAGCTTCCCCATTAATCCTGTCATATGCCTGTTGCAAGTCTTCATAAAGTCTAAAAAAAGTTTACTATTCTTATTCTCTCATTTTCTCACTCATTTGTTTCAATGTAAATATTTGATCAACACATCCTTTTTTTTTCTAAAAGCACCTAGTTCTTCAGCAATCATCCCCTCATCCACTTGATGAACTCTTTCAAATAAAATACCAGCATATATGTTCCCTACAAAAAAAAATGAGCAATAAACTAATTCCCTTGTAGTTTCTACAGTTCCCCCTTAACATCCTTACCCTTATACAAGTGTACTATCACTGCTCTCCTCCAATACTTAGGAACTATACCTTCCACAAACGCTTTCTCACACAACTTCCATACTCAGTCAATCACAATCTCACCTACATTCTTGATTATTTTATTAGTAATTTCCCTATACCTTCCGATCTAATATTTTCAACCTTCTTATTACTTCCTTCATACTAATAACCTCATTTCCAAAATATGTACATTTTCTTACAACATCAAATCCATACACACTCATTATGACTTCTTCATCAATATCAATAATGTTATGCAAACTTTAGAGGTGTTCCCTCGAAACTATCCTCACGTCCACCTCCTCAGTCACCAAAACACAACCCCTATTCATTATCCTATGAAAATTCCTCTTACCCTCTTTATTAATTTTTCACATTTGCATCCAGAACAGTTTCTTATTCACTTGTAAATATTCATTCATCCATCTTCCAATGTTTACATTTACCACTCTTTTTTAATACATATGCAACTTTTACCATTCCTCCCTACATATTTCTTTCAAAATCTCATCATTGGCTTTAGCACATTCAACGACGCCTTTGTTTACTCTTTACTGCTTTCTTTACCTCTTAAATTCATCAATCACTATTGACATTCTTACTTCCAACCTTAACACACTCACATACTTGTTCACATTCAAATGATTTATTTGCAGGTGCTCTCAAATGCCTTATTTAATAACCATGTTTATTTATCTTCTCATTCCTAATTCTGTTCCCTTCATTTCTTTTCTTTCCTCTCCATCTTTAATTTTACATGAAGCAATATTCTCATCCACAACACCCTCTCTAAATAACATCCATCATATACTTTAATATCTGCTTCTCCACCAACACTAAATCAATCATAGTCTTCACTTTGACACCATCTCTACCTACACCAACTATCTTATACTTACGGATAGTCTACTAATAAAAAAAAATGTATTACTTTCACATATTCCTTTATCCAAACAGAAACCAGTTACCTTCCATAAATTCTCATTTTCTAGGCAACCTCAAAGGCACCTGTTATACCATTCCTCTTTCGATTACCTATCCAACCATTCAATTCGCAAACGCAATTAATTTGAAGTGGTCACTCACATCGTCCATATAATCATTCAGATTGTCTTAGCAAGTCTCACTCCATTCAAAATCACCATCAGATGGACCATATACTACGATTACACATACCTAAACTTCAAACTTAAATATAATTACTATTCTTTTTGTACTCACAAAAAAAAGTCTACCATAACCCTTTGCATCAAGTCATCATGGTGTGGATAGGTGAAAAAGCACTTCAGAACATTCATCTTATTAGAAGCTTTTCAGAAAGAAGGAAACGTGATCCTTCTAAAAACACGAGAAAAGAAAATAACAAGAATATTAAGAAAAAAATAAAATAAAAAATGCGTTTTCAAAGAAGAAATTATAGTTTTGTGGAAGATTATGTCAGTGTATAATATACAGGTGAAGGAACTAAGTTAAGATATTGGAAACGATCACGTCATTTTTATAACCAAACTAAAGCCAAAACGAGAAAAATCAAAGGTCAGTAACTAAAAAGACACTCTCCAAGCATTACTTATTTGATGTTGATTGGGTCTCCTCTCAAAATGGAAAAGAAAATGAATAAAAAAGCGAAAAATAACAGATAGATCATGAATGCAAAATAGAAAAAGTTATCGATAGAACAGTATTTTGAGGAACCCCATTATTGATAGATTTAAAGGATAAATGTTGGAATAAGTTTTAATTCCAGATTTTGCTTGTAACCAAGGGTAAATAAAAAATTTACTACAATAAACTAACGTAAAAAATAATATCAAAGAAGTTATAGATATATATTAATATATTAATATATATATATTATATATTTAATAAATATAATATTTATATATTATATAATATAATATATATATACTATATATAATTAATATAATATATATAATAATATATAATATATTTATATATAGATTTATATATATTATATAATATATATAATAATAGATATATATTATAATATAGATATATATATATATATTAAGTATATATTAATTATATATATATATTAATATATAATATATATATATTATATTATATATATTTATATATAAATTATATATATATTAATTGATCCCCGAAATTGTGAGGCAAGGCCTATGTGTTATTGCTGATAAACTTCTAGACAATTCTTTACCCTAGCTTTTCATTTCCGAGCGGAGTAACTTTTTAAATTATATATAAATTATTATATATATACAATAATATATTATTAATATATTATATATATATAAATATATTTTTAATATATATATATGATATAATTATATATATATATATATATAAATATATATAATATATATAATATACAAATATATATATATTAATAATATAAAATATATATATATATATATATATATATTATATATAATATAATATTATCATATTATATATATATATATATATATATATAAATTATATATAAATATATATATTATATATATATATATAATAATATATATAATATATAATATATAATATATATATATATATAATACTATATATATATTATATAATAAATAGATAAGATAGATAGAGTAGATAGATAATAGATAATAGATAGATAGATATATAGATAGATAGATAGATAGATAGATAGATAGATAGATAGATAATAGATAATAAATAAAGATAGATAGATAGTAATAGATAGATAGATAGAAGATAGATAGATTAGAAGATAGATAGATAGGATAGATAGATAAATATATATATATATATATATAATATATATTATATATATATATATATATATTATATAATATAATATATATATATATATTTATATACTATTAATATAAATTTACTAACGAATAGTTTATATTTTATATATTATATATATATTATATATATATTTATATATATATATATATATATATAATTTTAATACTAATATAATAATATATAATATTATATATATATATAATATATATCAGACACTCCTACCACTCCGATGCTACTCGTGCTAGCACGGAGGTAATTATATAGAAATGAACTTCTGTTCAAATTTTTGCTAGTTGATGATAAATTCTCTTATTTTTTTTGTGGAAAATTAGGTTCTCTGAAAGAATACAATACATTGTATAAATGAAAGATTATGTGTAAAAATTTAAACCAAAAAAAGTGGAATTTTTCTGTATCCCCTGAATTCACCTGTATTTTTAATCAATTTATAATTTGTAACGGCTGGTACCTCTCCAAAAATGCAGAAAGAAATTTCAAGACGGTATACAGTACATATTCTTAATTTTATTTTTTACAAGTTGGTTTTTTTTTTTCCTCGTCTAAAATCTATTAATAAAGCCCGTCCTTGAATCTTAGATCTAGAAAAAAGATGAAGCTGCATTTGGTACTGTCATAGAACATTCGTGATAAAATAATCATATATTTATTTTAAATTCTAAATATTCCTGAATTTGAAAAGGAAAATAAAGATCCCCATAAAAAACCAATATATGCTAAAAGAGAACTGTAAGAAGAATGGATAACTCAAATATTTTATGAAAAATTATTTTGTTAATTCTATAATATAAATAAATAAATGAATTAAATAGATGAACTTACGAGATGCTGAATATAATGTGCTTTTTTGCCTTTTTACAGTGAATTTGTTAAGAAAAATTTAGGATCAAGAGGAAGAAAAAGTCCTTTTTAAAGAAAAAACTTTGCCTCCAAGGCCCCGTTTCCTGCATTTTCGTAGAGAAAATGTTTTATGAAACGTATATTGCAACAAAAAAGTATTATTTTTTTTAAAGAGAATTATTTTAAATTTATTTTCCATCTTATTCACTAAACAAATTGCTAAAATATTTAATTCTGTGCGTATTATATATTCGAAAATTAAAGGTTTATTTTGTCCTCCTTCTCCCTTTTGAAAATTGCTAAGTTTACACAGAAAAGGTTATAATTTTTTAAAAGAGTCAAAATTTACAACTAAAATTCATTAAACAAAAATATACACTGATAGTAAATTTAGTTTATAACTCTCTCTCTCTCTACTCTCTCTCTCTCTCTCTCTCTCTCTTCTCTCTCTCTCTCCTCTCTCTCTTCTCTCTCTCTCTCTCAAATATATATAATATATATATATTTAATATATATTATAATATATATATATATATAATATATAGTATATATTATATATATATATATTATATATTATAATAAATATAAATATAAGATATTAATATATATATGATTTATATAATAGTAATATTTAATAATACTTTATGTATGTATATTATATATAATATATAATAACTATATATATATAAATATATATATATATTAAATATAAATTAATAATATATATATAGGGAGGTAGTATATATATAATATATATTATATATATATATATATATATATATATATATATATATATATATGATTAAATATATAAATATATATATAATATTATATATATATATATATAATATATATATATATATATATATAATAATAATATATATGATATTAATAATTTTTTTATTTAATTTTTAAAAAAATTGGATTTCTTGCAAAATGATTTCGGAGAGGCTTTATGGAAAAAAATCCGTCAAATAGAACAAAATTAAGAATAAAGGGTTTCTTTTACGTGCCAGACAACCAGTGGGTTTTGAAAGCATTTAATTATTGCTTTCTTGGAGCCACAATCAAAATTCTCCATCACCTATGATCCTTATGGAAAAATAATGTTTCGCAAGAGAATAAATGATCTTAAAGTAAAATTAGGCCGTTTCTTGCAAAACATATTTTTTAAACATTATTTTAATAGTAATAAATAGTAAATCTGAATTATTTATTACATTAGTTCGCTTTTTTATTTTTTTTAGAGGAGGCCCGGCCTCCTGTGCTCCCCCCGTAAAGCGCGCCTGTACTTAATATATATACATATATATATATATATAATATATAATATAATTTATATAATATATATTATATATATATAATATATATATAATATTATATATATATATATATATATATATAATATATATATATATATATATATTATATATATTATATATATAGAATTATATTTAATTATAATATATATATATAATATATATATTTATTATTATATAATAAGTAAATATATATTATATATATAAGTTATATATATATTATATAATAATATGAATTATATATTATATTATATATATATAATATATATATAATTATATATGGAGGATAGATATCGGAGAATGCAGCCGGAACTTGGTTAAACTAAACCTTATATTATCGTATATGAACAAGCATAATCACACATATATCCACGCTTCAAAAAACCTTCTCGATTTGTCTTACGATATTTTTCTGTCAGCCTCTACCACTTCCGAAACATCCCGCTGTAACCATCTTTTGTAACCTCTTTCAACTTACGCGTCGTAGCACTTTGAATTTGTTCTACTTACTGAAATCGTCTCTCTTTTAACAGATCCTTCATGAGAGGGAAAACATAACAATCAGCTGGAGTCAAACCTGGGAGTAAGGAGGTTCAGGAAGCACAGGTTCTTGGCTGTTCGTCAGATATTCAGAAATAAGGAGTGAACGATGTGCCAGAGTATTGTCAAAATGCAATACCCAATTTTTCTCTTCCCAAAGCTCATGACGTTTGCGTAAGATTGCGTCACGAAGACAACGGAGAATATCAATGTACATATGCTTGGTAATTGAACGACTATGTAGTATGAAATGACCTTCCTCTTTGAGCCATCTGTTCGAACTTTTTGTTTCGTGGTGAACTCGATTTTCACTCAAAGGTCTGACGCTTTGCTTGAGGGTCGCACAGGTAGCACCACGTGTCATCGCCAGTTATTACCCTATTCAACAATCATCGATCCGCATCTACCATAGCAATGAGCTCCCTGCTTATGTAGGCCCGCAATTCACACTACTCCTGGGTGAGTAATCTTGGGACAAGGTGCGTACAAACGCGGTGCATGTTCAAGTCTTTCGCAATGATCGCATGACAACTGCCATGACAAATTCCAACAATAATGGCCACATCACCGATTGTTTGCCTCCGGTCAGTTCGGATTACCTCTCGTACTCTAGGAATGATGTCCTCATTAGCACTGTTGATGGTCTGCTGACAACGCTCATCATCTTCCAGTGACTCCAGCCCTTCTACAAAGAGTATATACGACTCGTAAACTCAGGTTGTGATAATGGTTCATCATTATGCCCCTCCTTTATCAAATTGAATGTTTCTGTAAACATTTCCGATATGGACAGAAATTTCAATGCCTCCTGCTGCTCCAAAGTTGGGTCAATTCATGAAATTAAACACTCTTTTTCAGACAACACACAACGACGTGCTCCCAAAGTAACTGAAATGATAAACAAGGACGCGATGCTCAGTATTACTTCTGCTGAATAACCTCCTACTTCATTGGGAAAAATTTCTCACAAACCAGCTTATTAAACATTGTGTAGGATATGAAGATTAATCGGAAATGTTCCAGTAATTTTCTTATGACTACCTCGTATATATATAATATAATATTATATATATATAGTATATATATTATTAAATATAATATATATATATAATAATTATATATATATATATTTTTATATATAGTATTTTATTATATATATATATATAATATATATATATATATATTATATATATAATATATAATGCTGTCGTAGAATATTATATTATATATATTGTATAATATATTAATATATAATATATTATACTATATTATTATATATATATATAATATATATATAATTATATATATATATATATATATATTATTATATATATTATTTATATTTATTATTATTATATTTATATATATATATATATATATATATATATATATATATATATTGTAATTCATTTCAAATAATCTGACCAACAAGAAACATTGAAATTGGTCTCTACAGACTTGCAAACACATTAGCTCACGATTTCGCTTATTCTTAACATATACCACACGATCTGCTTGCGGAAATTAATTTTGTTCGATGTGATTGTATGAAATGAGAAAACGTTTGTCAAATCCTTCCCAGTGTTTAATTGAGCTAGTATATTTGGCACATTCCTCTTTTCACTGCAGCCCACAGTTAAAAATTGTGGGTAGACAGCTAAGTCTGAGATCTGGGGATATATGCAGCCTTTCCTTAAAAATCTACGGAATTGATGTCCTCTCCTTTTCGCAATTTTTCCTAAAACCCCTTCCCTCCCCCTTGCGACAATACTGCTTTGCTTTGCATCACATTTCATGTTCCTTATTCAGTGCAGAGATATTTTGTGCACACAATATATAATATAATATATATATATATACTATTAATATATCATATATATATATATATATAATATTATATATATATATATATATAATAGATATATTTATATTATATATATATATATATATATATATATATATAATTTTATTAATATATAAAATAATAATATATATTATATAATAGATATATTATAATAATATATATATATATATATATTATATATAATAATATAGATATATATATATATATAATAATATAATATATATCATATATATATTATATATATATTAATATAATTAAATATATTATAATATAATACAATATTATATATTAATTATATATATATATTTATAACTAGTTTTGGATATATATATAATAAATATAATAATAGGTATATATAGCACTATATATTATAAATATATAATATAATTATATTATAAATAGTTAGTATTCTATATATATATATATTAATATATATTATATATATATATAGATATTATATATAATATTATAAAACTATATACTATATATATATATAAACTATATTATATATGATATATATATATAATAAAATTATAATATATATAATATAATATAAATAATAAATTAATATATATATATAATGCGTGTTTTATTGACGTTTATACATTATTAAATTTATATAAATAATTATTTAAAATTTATTATAAAATTTTTTTTTAATAATCAATGAGCATATGTTGAGAATTTAATATACACAAGCCATAAAAATTACTAGTATTTTTGTAATTAATATCGTGAGTGCTAAACCTAAAAGTACGAGGAGGAAGGAACGCACTTTCATTTTTCTTATCCTTTTTAAGAAAACGGAAATAATAAACCCAAGTTATTTTTTTTAATGGGTGGTGTACCTGGTCCGAATTGTTTTTGAGTATCTATGTTCCACCTCTGTATAGTATATAATATAATATATATTAATTAATATATTTATAAATATATATATAATATATATAATAATATATATATTATTATATATATATATATATTATATATATAATATATTAAAATAAATATAAATACTAAATATATAATATAACATATAATATATATATATAATATATATATATATATTAATATATATTAATATTTATATTATATATATATATATATATATATATATAATATATATAATAATATATCATATATATATATATATATAATATGATTATATATATATATATATTATATATAAGTAGTAGGAGATTCCATTCCGAGTATAAATGACGCGACGCCTTTTTTACCTTGTTTCTGCACAACTGCTCGCGACCTTTTTTGAGCTCTCGATTTTTTACGACTTGACCTTGACCTTCGCTTCAACCTTTATTGTACTTTGACTCCTTTTTTTTGTCGACCCAAACCCTTGGATCGTAATTCTCTCCAGGGGTATTTTTGGCCCACGGTATTTTCGGAACCCTCAATTTTTCGCGGCAACCCTAATTTTGAAGCATAACAAGGTATTTATAAATCTGTATTTTTTCTATTATACATATATATATATTAGGTATCTATATATACAATCTTATCAAGAGAATAAGGGTTCTAGCCAAACGTGAACTTCTATATATACCGTTTATACGTATTTGCCCCCCTTATTTCGCTCTTCCAAATATATTTTTTCGACCATGGGTCAATTTTTACCCACGGACTTAGTTATTTAATTAGTATTATGGTAAATTATTTGATCGTACATTATATAGGGCTAATGCCACGTATATGTTTAATATATAATGTTCTAGTCTTAACCTTTTTTATGTTGCTTCCCCTTTGCCTCAAAAAGTTTGTACATATATATACCATGATAGGTTCATTTTTGACCCACGTTAAATTTTTTGTAACCTTCATGGTATGTTACTTACAATTCTTCCAACCCACTCGGATAAGAGAAAATTTATCTTGTCCTGGGCCGTTAGGGCCTTAGCCCTTTTTTTAAGATGTACTTAACCTTGTTATTGACCTGATTATATTTTAAGCCTGGACCTTGGTGCATTAATATATATATATTATACCATGTGGTCATTTTGGCTCACCACGGTCCAAATTTCTGTGACCATCTGCCCCTAAATCACTCGTCACATATCATTCGTTCCTAACTTGAGATAACTACATGTATGGATCATCCTAATATCTGCAACACTAAGTCAATCCGTATTAAAACACACACATCACACACCCCACACCCACACCACAACACACACACACACCACACACACACACACACCCACACACATCACAACATCAACCCAACTTATACACAATCATTACACCTATGACATCTACACTCACCTCAATTAGATACTTCACTTACATTATACACTTATTTCTACACATGACATAAACACTATACGACCAACCCTTATGTCTTCATGAGTCAATTTTACCCATATATGGAATTTTTGTTACCTTCTTTAGGACTTAGCCCTTTGTATTTGATGCTTAACCTTGTTATCCATGATATTTCAGCCTTGACCCTTCCTAATATATAATATATATGATATCTATAATATATTTATACCATGTAATTATCATAATTTGACCCACGCTAACTGATGGCTTAATTAGATTGTATATTCCTCAAATCATCACGTTAAAATTAAATTACCTAGGTAAATTTCTATTTAGGTTTTCTATGAGATTTAGATATGTAGTGCCATTATAAGTGTGATATATGGCTACAGTAGTGAGAGTTATGCTCATAGGAGTGCTCATAATGGAGTTGCCAATGTATATATAAGTGACCAATTTGTATAATTAGCTCAATTGACTAATGCCAGTTGTAAGTCCACATTATATATATAGATAGCCCTAATTTTGATGATTGTATCAAACTGTATATGCCACTTTTTTTCTCAAGACCTTTTCTAGCCTCCCCTGCACCTAGTAAATTGACTCACCCCCTGAATTTAAATGATTCAAATTGGCATACTCCTCGTACAAATGTTAATTAATAGCGAATTCCCCATGAATAAGAAGACACATCAGCCGTGAGGGAATGGTCGATTAAGCTACATACAAATCTGCAATATTTAAATCTTTTTGTTTATTTTTAAATCCTTGCTCTCTACCTTCTATTTTAGTAATAATTAATTCTTTGTTTATCCCATATTTATTATACAATCTTTTTTTAAATTTAATTTGAAGTCGTCATGACAGAATGTTCTAGTGGTATATCTATAAGGGATATAAGATTACACGAAGTATTGGAATCAAAATTTAGCCGTTACCGCAAACGTTCCCGAGTTCTAGAGTCCGCTTAATAGTCCGCAGTATAGTGAAACACTACGTATATCGCGAAACCGCCCGCCGCGTGCGCCCGCTAAGGCGCAATATTACTCCGTCAACCGATCCGTCAGTCGCCCGCAGGCGCAATATAATATTTCCGCGAACCTGCGCGCGTGCGTGTCAGTCCCCGCATAGAGACGCAAATAAAAGATCCCGCATAGTGCGTAACCGAAATATTAATATTAATCATTTTGTATAAACTATTCAAAGAATTTTCGCTTATCTATAAAGATCCTATGATGTCATATTTATTTAATTTACTACATTGAACAATATTTTAATGATGAAAACATATAATTAGTTTACATACCCTTTAAACATAGTAATATCATAGAAATCCAATTTTTTATATATATATATGGTTATTAATATCTATCCTACACCGAGTAATAGTTATGTCTTGGTTTTAGTTTACTGCTATTATACTTGACCTTTAACTCTACTAGCCCTTTCCTTTATATATCACTACTTTGCATTATGGTGTAAAACTTACCTCTCTGGGTTGTACAAAAAATTAGTATCTTCTATCAATTATAAGAGTGTGATAACCTAACACCTTAGGTATATTTAAATAATTAGTATGCTTTGTATATTTGTTTTATACGCTACGCATTTAACTTCATTAGTTTAATTTTACTAGCTTATTTTCTATTATTATTATTAACTCATAATTTTATCGCTTTAATACTCACTAATATAATAAAATTATTCTTATAACTCATTATTATTACTATTCATACACTTAATAAGCATAAATCAGTTAATTGATCAATCAAGTGATTACAGTAGGGTAATTTAGTATAGCTATTTGTTTTTCACTGCTTTTAACATTGTTTAACTTTTCTCTTACTGCTTTCTAATAACTCTGCTTATTACTAGCTTTAACTTTCTCTCTTTACTGCTCTTAACTCATATTTAATTTAACTATATTTTTCTTTTATGTAATAATTTTTAATATTAATCGACTTTATTTTCTATATATCATAAATTTTTTATTTTTGTTATTTTTATATAATATCCTATCATTTTATTTATTTTAAATTTATAATGAAGAATAATATAAAAGAAATTGAGTACAATCTTTTCACTACAGAAGAATGGAACGGATTAATCTATTTTAATGAACCAAAATTTTTCAAATCGAATAATTTTTTATTAAAAATCCTTATTATATTATAATATACGAGTTTATAATATATAAACTCATATATATACATATCATTAATTAAAAGGATTTATTACATCTATTCAAAACTAAAATAAATATTGACATACAAAACTCAAACAATCTATGAAGTTTTTAAAGATTACTAATGTGTATTTTACATTAAAATACAGTAATAT
Source organism: Trachelipus rathkii (assembly GCA_015478945.1). Lineage (NCBI taxonomy): Eukaryota > Metazoa > Arthropoda > Malacostraca > Isopoda > Trachelipodidae > Trachelipus > Trachelipus rathkii. The sequence goes on along the minus strand of JABUQX010110171.1, from coordinate 23,475 downwards.
TAGATAAAATTTATGTTAAAACAATATTGAATAAATGGAAAAAGAATAGACTTCCAAATAAAATTTGGTAAATGTTTGAGAGTGCCGGAGAAAAGTAAGTACATTATATTTTTTTACACTAGCATTTTACTTATATTAATTAAAATAATAGATTATATATAAAATATAAATTTGATTTTATCAGAAGTGGCTGAGCTTTAGGGTGTCAATATATTGTGATCAAGTAGCTTTTAAGTTATTCTGTATTTAATATGGAGACAGAAAATTATAATTAATTGTCTGTTGGGATAGCTATTAAAAGAGGTGAGATTTAAAGGGTTAATAGATTAAACAACTAAACATGAGTTTTTTTTTACATTAAGATATTATGGTTGGACTATTATGACCTTGTGTAGAGTGTTGACTTCATGTTTTTTAAACATCCTTGAAAATTTCTTCTGGAGTCATTTTAGCGTTTAGATAGTGATTTATCAATAAGACGTTTTAGCAAGTACTATACCGGGTCCAATTCAATGGTAATGTGAGGTATTATTTATAGTATTATAATGCTCATAATGATAGACCAACGTACATAATTCAGTAGATAAGTGAGAGCCGTAATGGTCGATAATTGTGCTAGACCCTCCACCTTATATACAAGAAGAGACTTTATCCTAGTTAAGTACATACGCCTTTTTGCTCAATTATATGTGAAAATCCTTATATATGTATAGGCTTGTACGATTAACATTCGTAACCGACGGTGTCGCGCGGCCGAAAGTAGGCATTCATAAGGGCCTTTGACCCAGTCCAAGATCAATAGGCGAGTATTTTATACCATTAGTAGAATCCCCAGGACTTAGGTACTCCCTTAAGCGTATTATTCTTCATGAACTCTTAAAGCCAGTGTGGTTTAGGATTGGCCCACTACCCTCATTACATTTAATAACTTATCATTATGTATAGAGCTGTGTCATTTCAATGTATCCGTAAACGAAAATGTGTTTTTATCCCATTGGGCGTAGGTTTGTTTAGGTATTACAAAAGCGTAAGTTATAAAGAGTTCTTGCGCCGGTATAGAAGTCTCCTCACATAAATCCCACTAACTGATTTAATTAAAGAAACGTTCAAGAATTAGTGGAAATCACCGTATTAATATACACTTTCTCAGAGATACAATTCTGTTTTTATTCCATCCAATCATCACACTGAGTAAATTAGGTATACCTCTAAGCTCTGGAAGTAGCGTGGTGTGAGAGTTAATACAGTTCTCCAATGCGTATTTATTTGACTCTCACGAAAAAGGAGAACCACTTACATGGTATACCATCATAATCCTCCTTATTATTAGCCGTTTCAATGGGGTAAATTTTCCGTTCACAATGTCCTTAACCGTGAAAAAGGTTAATAACTTAAATAGCTACAGAATTCAATACATCCTTGAGTGATGAGATAACAAGGAATCCTCTTTAGGACCGACCCTTTCCTTCAACTCTCACCACTTTTATCCATGTGAGAACGACCCGGAACGACCATTCAGCTTTTCCAAAAAGGAGCCGAAGATAGTGAAACGTGTTCCTGTCAGTGTTTGTAGTATTCATAATAGCGGACGATTAATTCAATTTCCAGGAGAAATGACGCACGACTCTAATCCATGTTTGTAGGATTGATAATTCTCACACTCCTTTTGTTACTATCCAAATAGAGTGATAAGCCTCCTATAATCAGTTGAAAGATGATTTGCATGGATATACATTATCTCCAGCTTGATAGCATTAGGTTACTTTTTTATTTTTATTAATAGAGCAAATTTAGAATTTTTTAATCACTAGATTAAAATAAGATTTAATCTTTAGTTACTTACAATAAGCTATAGAAATTGATAATATAGTCTTTACTTTAATTGAAGTATAATAGATTTAATATCTGCACATTATTTAAATCGACTACGTAAAATCATAATATTTATTAACTTTAGCTGCTTTATCATATGATTTAATTGTAATTTAGCATGCTTTCTAATCTTGAGCTATAAAAAACCACAATTATTTGAGATTGAGAATGTTTTAATACGCTATTAAACGTTCTCTGATAATAATATTTAACATAAATATAATATCATTCTTATATAGCTTTCATCTTCTATAAGGATAATTAAACGCTGATGCACCTAGTGAAGGGCACCCTAGGACTAAGTCTCTCTTTTGATTGTGATGGATTTATTCTATAATCTTTATAATATTTTGATTCATTTTTAATAATATGAGACTATATGGTCATCAACCCGTAGGTTAAAAATCGTGTAACCAATTCAGAGTTTTTGTTAATCAATTTTTTTCTAGTTTATTACAATAAAAACACTATATTTAAGTAATTAGTATAATAATTGATCAGAAGCTTGTCCGGAATAATTATGATATACTCAGTATAAGGAACATCTGTATTGGTAGATTTGAATATGCAGATAGTAATAATATGTTAAAAGTTGTAACCGCTATAAACAGCTAATCTGATTAGTGAGTTTGTTTTCATTTTGAGAAGAGATTCCAATTTTCACTTTGTCTTATATATATAGTACCAACAATTCATTAAGTGAACTATTACTAGAAAGTGATAGAATAGGTGAAAATGCATCTTATTGTATGGACTCCCAGAGTCTTTTCTCTGGTGTTACCTTTGTGTGTTAAATGAACAAATTTTCAATGAAATATCATACTTCATATTAAATACACACATTTCTATATAAAATAAGTTTATTAGTTAAGTAATTATAATAGCAAATATACATCAAAACATCTTTTCTTTAGAGTTTTTTTTTTCACTGACAGTTTGTTCTTTATGACAATCTTACTTATCCCGCGACCCTAATGCCTATATAAGCCTGACATTTACGTGTCTTATTTTCGTCTTATAAATATCATCACCAACATCCATCTGAATAATCGTGCACTCTACTAATACTCTTTTACCACTCTACAACCACTTATTTTTTCATGCAGCTATAAATATTTTTGTAATTTAGGATAATGCCAAAAATGTATGGTAGCATAGCATTATGCTCAAATATAAATATATATTATGATGCACTTTCTCTCTCTCCTGAGTAGGGGCCTTGCACTTCTCCATAGCTTTGGGGTCAATAGAAAATATCATACACTACTAAAGGCCATTACTCACCCCTGCTAATTTATGATTCCCTGAATACCCTTTCTCGTAAATCCATTAATACAGGTAAGTATCTTTACTTATAAGATTACATCTTTACACTGTAAAGAGTATTATTATAATAATGAAAATAAATATAATTCTACTACACTTATCTTATAATATCCATATGTCTGTATTACTTGCATCTGTTTCTTTAATATGATAACTTTGATATACAAATGCACCGTATGAAAGGGAATATAAAGGATTTCTCTATCTACATCTTATTTTTATTCTTTTATATTCACACATACGTATGACCAGATATTAAAAATTTGGTTTAAGAGATTGGTTTAATATTAATTAATCAGACGGAATGTGTATTAACTTAATACCTTACTCTTTGGGTTAATTAAATTATTACTAAACTCTTAAAAAGGAGCTTTAGTATACCTACTATTGAAATGTATATATTATATTTGTATAATACATAACACATACTGGATGATTTGAGCGATCTTCCGTGAATAGGTATTCTGTAACATGTTATAATGGTATACTCGATCTGCTTCACTTTAGTTTCAATGTACTGGAGTCACTGGATATTCTCCACAGATAGTATATAACTCTTTCTCAATCATTAGTAGATTTCAGGAAGTATAATCCAAGCTTACTACTAAGCTATCTATATACTATATAGTATCTATAATATTACGAATATTAGTTTAATATATCCTGTACCTATATATATATATATAGTTAAATCTAGTCTCTATATATATAGATGTCCAGTTTCGGAGAAAAACCTCCTTTTAGTTTTAAATGATCAATATTATATAGTCCTACTAGGTTTCTACGTATAATAATATTATATGTAGATATATATATTATAGTACATTACATTTTTGAAACTCACTAACATCCCATACTTTATTTAATCTATTTTCATTTAAAGTAACCATTTCAGTATTTGTAATTTATTTATTACCAATGATCTAATATATTACTAACACATATATACTCTAATCCAATAATAAGAACGTTTAATGATACTTAATAAAAAAACATAGTCGCCCGATTTATAACATCTCCACCCTCGCTCAGAAGTAATTTGCTGTGCAGTAAGAAGTATTTTTATACCAGTATGCATAATAGCCCTACAGCACTACGCATAGCTTCGATCCTTTGTCTTCGCCCATCTCGATTTTCAGCCCTTTGTCCAACAAGCACACTAATCCGCCTACATCGAAAAGAAAATCTTTCACATTTAGTTCGCTTCATACGATATATATAAGATATTATAGTTCGAACTACATTGTATTTTCTGATACATTCCCTTCTGTAACGCGACCAATCCGGATTTTAACTAATTGTAAACCCATCCTAAATATCCCTATAGCATTATAGGTGTAATCTGTATCGAATCATAATCCTAAAATGATTATATTTTATACAATAATCCGATATATATTTAGTTGCTACAACGAAATAATATCCAACACATTTATTGCTGTCCTTTAGCCATTACTTTCGTTGTATATATATGCACATACTCTATATTTCGAAAATATACCTTTTGCACTGCATCAAAGAAAATATTAGAGATATATCATTTGAGAAAAAATGTCTGACTCCGTTCAATCTTAAATTCTCAATGTAAATTATGCCATATGGTAAGTTACTGAAGAATTAGGGCCAGTGTATATAAAATGTTATATATGAAATAAGAATATATTCTTATTTCATATACAAACTAGGTCATCCATCCTCTTAAATTTTATAATGGTTTACAACCCGTAATGTTTAAGATTATTCGCTGATTTTACTGTAATAATCTTCTTATCAACACATTTCTGTTGCAACCATCATCCGCCGTGCAACACAAATGAGTAAGTTATTTAAATCACTTTGGTACTAGTATTATTAGAATCTCCTCTTCCGATATCATATATTCTACTCAGATAGATTTAGTGCTGTTATGGAAGACATTAAATAGCGTTTGTATATCGCTCACTTTTACCTGGGCATTATCTATCGGCTCGCGTATGGTAGGCTAATGTATGTTACAGAAATAGTATAAGAGAATATAATACTATTTAATGAGTTCATTTCAGGAGGTGGGTAGCCCTTATGCCTTGGGAAGGATTAGCCTTACTTTTGGCTCATTTAGTGATCCTGCGATATTATATATTCTCGTCTTGCCTTTTTTAATATAATACTCTACTCTTTATATTTGAAAATACATATATAAGCGCCGTGATAATGTTGAATATAACTATGTACTTACACTCATTTCGTAGATTTCGTTTTAAACTAATGGGGCCACATGATAGTATTGGGACTTTAAGAAGAGCTTGCTCGGGTTGGTGTCCTAACCGGGAACTATAGATCATATCCTCTTTCATTACCATAAGACCTTTGGTCTGTCTTTAGTTTTAATTCTTATTATCATAATCTAAGTAAAATAACAAGTTTTTTACTTAACCATATAACAATATTTCTTTAATGATAGTATTCCATACCACTACATTAAGAGATTATCCTTTTAATATGTAAATTTGATACTATGAATTTTCACCCATGTATGCCACCATTCAAGTCCTCTAGATAATTTTGACATTTCGGTTTACTTAAGGGAGTCTCTTTGACATTATTATAAGTTCTTTATAATAGGGATCTTTATAAAAACACTGTTATTATACCATTAAGCACCACCTAGGGATATGTTTGCAGAGGAAATCGGAGCCCTATCCAAAATGAAAGAGAGAACCAAATTGAGAAATTGAATATATCAAAATGAGGTTGAAAAAGAGGCTCCGTACATAATGACCCACAAATAGTAGTAGGTGATTGTGATATATCTAAAATATATAGTTAATAGAGCATTTTAGTTAAAAAGTGAATACTCTAGACATGCGTTTCTTTAATAAGTACTGTATGCGTTTTATAATACGACGGTGAGATTTACGCTTTTAGTATTACGGAGAATATGATGAGCTGTAACAATTACAATAGTCTACATAGTCAACTCCAAGTGAGCATACATCTGACATGAGATACTGTCAGCTCCTTGGTTCATTATTTAAAGGTAATGTGAATTTGATTTGTGAAATTCCAGTCCATATATTACTGGTCCCATAGATATAGGTGGTTCATCCGGACGCTTCGTATCCGGTCCTCTTATGTGCTAATGAGTTGCTAGAGTTATACAGGGGGCTATCGTGTCTGGACGATGTACATAGTTTATATTGATAGCTTTGAGTCTGTGTTACTCTTTTTAATTGGGCTAATTATTACTGTAGTATCCTCATACACACATATATGTACAGTATCGTGGTTTTTATGAAAGTATTAAACCGTAGATCAATTTGGGAAAAAGGTTTTAGTATTGAAGTAAATAAAGGAGAAAATAAACATCTATTTATCTTACAGTAATAACATAATGATAAAACATTTTTACATGGAATATAATAATATGAATTGAAATGTTTCAAGACTTCCTAGCGCTAATTCGTTGCTCGAAGAGAGGAAGGCGAGTGAGAGGATAAGTTTGTTGGTTGGTCTTTTTAATTCCGAGTGGTATTAGTAGTAAAGAATTAGTGTTTATATTGAAGTTCGTCTACCAGATAGGTATAAGTTGAGATGATATGCGGGAGTTAGGTAATATATAATAGTATTTGTGTTAAGTTTGGTAGAGTATATGTTCCTCGTCATTGAGGTGCTCCTTCATACGTCCAAATGTGACCACTTATTATAATTCTGAGGCGCATCTAATAAAATTCTCATGGAAAATTTAAGTCAGGATACCATTTAAAGGGGTCTAAACTAGGTTGGATAAATCCCCAAAAACTCGTATTTTGGGGGCGCTCCCTCAGGATTTAATTTTCTAATTGTAAAACCCGTACGATAATATAGACTTAGAACTATCAGACTACCTCCCTCTCTCCTCACATGGTCTGGTAGTGAGGTTTATTTCGTATTACAGAGTCAGAAGTCCCGATTATATATTAAATATGATTGAATTTACCTACTAAAGTGGATATATTATATATAATTTTATAGAGACTCTGCTGTATAAATACGCGAATATATGTTTAACATATACTCTACTTTTATATTACCCGTAATAATAGGTTTATATAATAATCAAGTGTACATGCGTTAACTCAGCGTGTGAAGCTCTCTTACTTATAATATTATTCATTGACATTGTCGTCAAGTATATAATTTTTTCTAACTATATCATTTTTTCTTTGATTTTCTAGATGCTATATGTGATAAACGCTCTACGATTAATTTAACCTGCGCCAGTCGAGCTTTACGGTCCTGTATGAATGATAATGTGAAATACACTCATGTAGGATTAAGGGAAAAGAGGACATGGGAGTAGACCCATAGGGTATTATGCTATATTATATAGTACTTACATCTATAAAAAATATATAGAACTAATTATTGATTATCAAATGTAAAAATTGAATTATGCAATTAAATATTATATTTATTATTATTAAAATAATATCGTTTAATATAATTAGTGGTATATCTATTGAAAGAGTGATATGAGGTCGCTAATTTGATGCACTAATTTTGTATAGCAACGAATAAAATTCATTATAGTTTATCCGTTCGAATGATAACAATATGCGCAATCGACGGCTGAAACATATAATTTATCATGAGATCAATGTAAATTTATCATTGATAACTGGATGAGCTCCATACTTTTACTCCGATTTTATCGTATACATGGCGCGCTTGACTACTATTAGACCCCTGCGACTACAGTATAGCTTTAAATTATTATGCCTTTTTTTCTAACCTAGCTCCGCATGTCCTCACACAACACTGAGTTGTCATGGTTTTTTTGATATTAAATCTGTTGAACCGTAAATAGAAAACCTATACTCATTATTGGTATAGTGTCTTCACGCGTACTATCCGCATGCGCTGCCAAATTCTGAGGGGAATAGGAGTCACCTCGTGCTCAATTAAGTTTTTTACGCACCTACGACACTATGTCCAACAACGTCCCGTAACCTCCTCTACTCACTTCCGATCTATCGTTACCTCGAAGATCGTCTATGCCGGTACATGTTTTTAAGACATATACTAGTAACATATACCACCTTTAGTTGAGTGTTAGTCTGGTTTAACAGAGAAAAATTATTATAAAGTTATTAAGGTATTATACTAGATAGATATTATGCTAGTGCAGTGAGTGACTCCTAAATCTTACTTTTCATTAATAAAGTAGTAGTTAGCCTACTTGGAATGATTTCACTCTTATATATCAAACATTAATTATTATCGCTTCATAATTATAAAATTAATGTGTCATTATATTAACAAGCTGTACACATGTATTTTGTAACTCTGGAAGAGAAAAAGAAGTAAATTAATTTTCACATAAGTATTTACTATACTATACAAAGGTATTGCTATAGATTAATTTATGATTATCTTATAATAACTAATGAGGGAGGGGTAGTGACCCAGCACTCTTAGTGTAGAATGTTTTGGATAATACTTCGTAAAGTATTAATTGATAAAAAATATGATTAAATATTTTTTAAAATTAATAATATTATATATAGTATATTGTATTAATAGATATTAGTTAAATAAAAGTATTATTAATTCCTGATAGATTTTTTATTTTAAGTTAATATGATATAGTATAATTAATATATTAGTATATACAGGGGTAGATTTAATTAATATGATATTATAATTTAATATATCTATAATTACTACCATATGTATTATATAATATAAATATAATATATATATATTAATATATAGGTATAAATAGGTATAAATTATATATATAATATTATATTAATCATTCCAGAATATAGATAGTATAGTATAGTATAGTTATATATAGTATAGTCATGGTATAGTATGCAATCAAGATATAGGATATTATATTGGATTTCTAGTAGTATGTGTATAGGTCTATAAAATGTAGGAGTATATATACAATTCTCCATATATATTAAGTATCATATATAGATGAATAGAAAAGGTATAAAATAAGCCTTAACTGCTCTATAATATAATGAAGGAGGTGAATATTAGAATATAAGTATATTTATATGATGAGATAGAAGTAATTGAATTGAAGAATATATAGAAAGGGGGATGACTTATATCTAGATTGAGGTGTAATACTATGTGTTTGTGAGTGAGGTTAATTTAATGAAGAGTATATTTAATGATAGAATATATGAGTATGGAGTTGAGTGTGAATATATTATATAAGGTACAGTATTAGAGATATGAGGTGAGGTGATATAATGTAATATATATTAGATATATCGCATCGACATTTGTTATTATTATCTCTAATAACTGCTCGCAATTATACCAATATTAATCTTATAAATTAATTATATATTAAGTATCATATATATATTATAATAATAGGTAGTAAGTGGTTATAGATATGATATAATATGATATGATATATAATAATATAGGTGGTTGATATAGATAGAGATATGTGCTTTTCTTTCTGACAATATAGTTATTGAGAGAAGAAACACCAATATTGATGCAATATATATTATTTAAAATATCTGTAGCGTCTAGAATTTAAAACTAGGATTTTTCTTAAAATGCAATATACATCGCTTATTAAATACAGCTTTCACTCCATGCTTTTTTTTAAATAGGCATTATTCAGTGACTTCATGTTTAACACCGATTGGGACTTTACATGGCCTAGCAGTAACTACTGTTGAGGGGATTGGATCGACCAAGACAAAACTCCATCCGGTTCAAGAAAGAATAGCAAAGGCTCACGGTTCACAATGTGGTTTTTGTACTCCAGGTTTTGTTATGTCAATGTACACTCTATTAAGAAACAATCCCGAACCTCATATGGAAGAAATTGAGGAAAATCTTGTTGGTAGGTAATGTTTATTGATGTTTTATTGGCCTGTATGTTTTTTTTTCTTTCTTTTTTTAACAATATTATACCGTAGTTATGTAGAATGGCCAACTACAGTATACTAAGGAGGAACTGAATATGAGACAATGAAGAGACTTTTTTTTTCTTCCATTTTTCTTACCAAATAGGATGGATTATATACTTAGCAAAAATCTCACTCTTAAAGTGCACAACCTTAATTCCATAGAATAAAAATTCTAAAATAAGAGTAATTTTATCTAGTAATATATCTCATGAAAATATGTTAAGCAAATGAGATAATAACAATTTTCTTAACTTGATTCAAAAGTCATGAATGAATCACAAGTACTCATACAAACTAATTATGGGTAAATAATTTATCTTTAAATGATCCGAATAAGGAAACCAGTTTTTATTTAAATCTACTAGGTAAATTTAGAATATATAAATCCTAAGGTAGCAAAACTAAAATATAAGTAATGTCAAAATATAAAACACCAATCCTTCTCCATGCTCAGTAATGCTTGGTAATTTATCACCTACAAGTTTTACAGACACTTTTGCAGGTAACATGTCAGGTTTCCCATGGGCATAAAAATCTATAATTGATATAATACAGGAAACCTCTGTCGTTGTACGGGCTACAGACCCATTTTGGAGGGCTTCAGAACGTTCTCCAAGGAGTTTAATCAAAAGGATGTGATAAGGTGCGATTATCCTGGTATAAGACATAAATATGACTTTATTCTGCCCGGACAGGAAAATATGAAGGTAATTAAAAATTTAATTATTTAAATAATTATTTTATAAATTTTTAAATAATTATAAATAATTTAATAAATAATAATAAATAATAAAATATAAAATAATAAATTAAAATACTTGAGGAAGAAAAACACCCAAACGAAAATACTTCTTCAATGTTACCAAAGAGTGAATAATTAAGTAAAAATTGAATAATTTTAATAATAATTAAATTATTATAATATAATAATAATTTTATATAATAATTAATAATAATAATATGATAGATATATGTAATTTTATTGAGGAGGTGGGAAGATTTGTTCCACACGACCATTGCTTGGTTTGCCAATTAAATTCAGTAGGATAATTTGTCATAAATGAAAATCTGAAGAGTTAAAATCTTGAATATGATTTCAAACGAGAGAAAGCAGTTTACTTCGTGAAGGGAGGAAAAGGTTATTAGTTACATTTTTTGTTCATTTTTGTCAATGACATAACAGTTGACGAAGTATAAATAAATATGAAGGGTGTGAATAAAGGGGAGGTTGGGATGACCACCAGAGAAAGAATAGAAATTAAAACAACAACTTTGTAATTATATTTTTTAGAATTTAATTTCTAGTTCTAATAAACAGAATTCAATCAAAAATAAAGCTAAAAATGAGAAACTATTTGTTTAATGAGAGAGAGAGAGAGAGAGAGGATGAGTGAACGAGGAGAGAGGTAGAACGAAAAATGTAGAGAGAGCTGAGATGATCAGAGGAGAAAGAATGATAGAGAGAAGATTGAGAGAGATTTTCTTTCACTTACTAAACTGGTAAAACTTTCTATCTTATAATATTATATATATACCATTAGAATATTTTTTATTATATAATATTTTATGTAAATACATAATATTTATATTATATAAAGTTTATAAATTATATAAAAATATAAATATTATATAATTAATTAGGTTAGGTTAGGATAGGTGAGTTAGGCTGGCTATAGGATAGGTGAGGTAGGTTAGATGGTTAGGTGAGTTAGCGGTAATTTATATAATATATATATATATATATAGTTACTATATACATAATTTGTATATATATATATAATTATAATATATATAATTATTATATATTTTATATAATACTTATATTTTATATATATATTGATATGAGTGATGAGACTGGAGTCGGTTCCCGAACTGGTTAGAGTATAAAACTTTCCGGTATTATAACAACTTATTGGTGCTTTTAAATGAACACGAAGAGCGAACCTTGTTAAAATACTTTAAAGGCAGGAATCATTTTTAAAATTTTTCCTAACTAGATTTAAACATTATATTATATATTATAGTATATAGTATATATATAATATATATATATATTATATTTTTTTAAATTTATAGTACTATTTATATATATATATTATATAATAATTATATAATTTTAATATAATTATATTATATTATATACTATATATATATATATATATATAATACAGGGTTGATAAATATGTATTTTTTTTTTAAATTTAAACAAATTATACCTTAAAAGTTTATTCGTACGTATTTTTTATTTTTTATTATTTTTTTTATCCTTTAAGATCCATTTGGTCTGAGATACATTTGTACAGGGGCAATGCCCTCCTATATAAGATTTTTATATAAGTTTGAATCCTTAATGTATTAATCAATTAAAATTTAATTTTAGAATTATTTATTAATTATGTTTAGGATTTGTAAATCAAATTATTTTTATTAATTAAGCAAAAATGCAGGACCTTAAGAAACCAAAATTCATTTTGGTGAACAGACTATAAGTTTTAAAAACATTTTCCTCCACACAGTGTATGTAAATTGCTTTATTTGATATTTTAATTTTTCAAATGTATATAATGTATAAAAATTAAGGAGATATGAACAAAAGGATTATATAATTTTTATACCAAAATATTATATAGAATATTATATTATATTAAAATTAACTAATATGAAGAATAATAATATATATGATTATATTATTAATTTATATATATATAGTATATATTTACTTATTATATATATTAATATATTGATATTATATATATTACCATTCTATACAATACATGTAATACATACTGATTAAAATCAATATTATTATCAGTAAATAATTAAGTTGTCTTGAAAAATACCAAGATTTTACAATTTCAAATTTTTACAATTATTCTCATTACATGTGCTTAATGGTATATAATTGGTAGCTTAGTCCTATTAGAAAAAACTCATACATGATTATAAAAATTTTTCTTCTTGGAAGCAATGCAATCAATCTTTCTGTATAGGTTATCCTCTATACCTCACCTACTTTATCATTTACATTGTGCTCATTTTTTAAATTCAATTCAATTATTTTCACTCTTCCGTTTAATATTTATCTGGATATTTCTTATATATAGGATCCTTATTATTTAAATATTATTGAAGGTGCTAGTATCATTTTATTATCTTTGTCTTGAAGTTCATATAAAACATGGTATTGCTTCGCAAGTATCAATACAATGTATCCGTTTGAGATTCTCATATCTAGGAAGCTGGCGGCCAGAGCATTAACTCTACAACTTAACTTTTGATAATACACTTTCAACTCATTATTATTAAAAAAAAATGATATAATTATCTGTTTTTGGCAACTTTAACGCACTATTGTGGAAAGTTTCTTAAGAATGTGATCATAGTAAGAATTGTATTCTTAGTTGTGATATGCATTACACATGTCATTGACAAAACATTAATGACTAAATTGTGACTCTAATCTCCAATTTTTCATTTCTTCTCACGGTTCTTGGAAAGAGAGTGTACTACATCGACAGAAGCAGATGACTTCTTAAATTAAATTAGGCAGAGAAGGTTTGTCTACGGGGACCATCCCGTACTCCCGACCCGTGAGTGCTAGTGACGAAACATACAGCATTAGAATTTTTTAAATTAAATTAGAAATATAAAAGCTATTTTTGAAAGATCCCTCTACCTCCTTTCATTATACAAAGCGAATATATTGTTAGTAATTTTTAGGTATAACGCAAAATGTGAATTACATTTCCCTGCTTTCCGCTTTACTGCTTGTAATATTCGCTCATATAAATATAAGAGTTGCCAAGTGCTAATTTAGATAGATGTGAATTTTTGCCTTTTAGTTTAAGGTTTTGTATTTTACCTTTGCACAAAAGCTTACTTGATATTTCAAAATATTAAACAATACCTTAAGAGAAAATCGTGACAATGTATAGTCGCCGAGGGGGGAGGGTTAGGACTTGCAAGAGGATTCGCAGTGAGAAAGGGATCTCCGTTTCTCTCCGCCCTCCTATTCTGGGGAACTCCTCCCCCAAGCAGTAATCTCCTTAGTTCAGTATTCTTCCTCCTTATATGCTAAAAGCTTATATATAGGCAAGCTTCTATAATCCATTAGCGCCGGAATAATTTTAACATGTACTTTTTTTTATTTTTCTATACCTTTATACCTCTATACCTTAATGGTTTATTATAGAATGAAGTCGAAATTTATTCCTATAGTAAAATTATTATTTATATTATTAACGCAAAACAAAAAGTTATCAGAAATTAATTGTGTCCCCCAAATAGAAAAGGACCAAATATATATCATCATTATTTTTCACAATTCTCCATCCTCTACCATTATATATATATAATATATATATATATATATATTATATATATATCTTTATTATATATACCCCCTGTTATATATATATAAATATATAATATATATAAAATTATATAGTATAATATATATATATATATATATATATATATATATATATTGGTGCCTGCTATTCGCAACCTTGCTTAAACCTTCACGTTACCTTCCTTCAAAAATCCTTTTTGTTGCATAAATCTCTACTTAAGTAATAAGGCTGAGGAAACGGTTTTCCGTCATTTGCCCGAGTATAAAAGCGAACTGTACGAAAAGACATGAACTCCGTTATCTAACGTCCGTGTGACCTGTTGCTCGTCTCTCTCCGCTGTCATCATCTGTGCAGACCTGTTTTATTCACTCTCGCTTCTTCGTGCAATTTTGGCGTTATCTTCAAATTTGGATTTTTATTGTGTTCTAGTGAATTTCTCACACAGCCGTGCTCTTTTTTATCTTTCTTGTGTTTTAAAGCCAGGATGAGTAAATAGTGATTAAAAATTTAAAATTTTATTAATATCGTCATATTTTATTAAACAGCGAGGACAAAGTTACTTAACGCCCACACGGAACGGGAGCTCGGATCAAAATTTTTTTTTTCACACCGTAGTTCACTATTAATACATAAATAGATTTTTTGGGTGGAAGAATTTTTTTTTTTTTTTTTTTTTTTTTTTTAACCTTTTCTAGGGGGAAATTATTAATATAATTATTTGTTAAAGTATTACACGGCAAATGTAGGGGTCCGAGCGACGGGAAACACAGGGGTGAGAATAGGTCCTACCCTGTGAGTGTGCCCCGGAAGGCGAGAGACCCCGACTCCTGCCATCTGTGCGATGTATACCATTTGGGTATTCTTTAATTAAAAATACAAAAGCAAAACTATATTAACGCAACGAATATTCTAATAATCAGAAGTGAAAAAGAAATTACACTACTGTTGTGTAAATAACTATAGTCATTAACAAATAGAACTTTATCTTCCTCATTATGCTAGATATAAAATTATTAACAATTCAATTTTATTTTTATATTTTGTACATCTTATATTCCTTATCACCGTAAATGTACACTTTTAGTTTATGCGCTCTACACTTTGTCCAAGGGAAATACACTTCCTTCTTATTCTGGACTGTGGTAGAATGATATCTTTATTTCTTTCTTTTTTTTCTTCACTCGACCCGTAAAAACGTCCTTCTAGGTCTTCTGTCTCCTACTTGCCGCCATATTCGGGGCATGATATCTCGGTTTGGATATAAATCTGTATCGCCTATAACCAGGACGTACTCCGCGAGGCTTTTTTCGCGTATAAGACTGCTGAAAGCACACGTTTTAATATTAATTCATATTACTCTCTCCACAAATCTCTGGAGGAAATTAGTATAATGATTCTTCTTTCACTTGATTCTTTCAGTGTGGTCACTGGAGATTTCATGTTCGTGTGGCCCTCGCTATAATAGGGTTTAATATGCAGTAGGTATGAGAACATATCTTTTCCAGTACACTTTCAAATTAAATCTTCTCAAACTTTCGCATAGCTGGAATGGTCTCCTCTCGCTCTCTCTTCAACACAAAAAAATTTTTTCATTTGATCAATATAAAAATTATTACTATAATCTCAATCATCTTGATATTTTCTTTAATTTCTGAATCTAGTAGGCTAATGCCTTACTTCTACATGGCGATCATTATTCTCATTATATTCGCGCTAATTTTTTGTAGTTTAAATGCTGTTTATGTTGCAAATTAGGGAATTTCGTAAAAAGTTGAATTAAATGCAGGCCTTTAAACGCGTTAAGAAGAATCTATATATTATTTCTCCTTCTTATTCGTGTATTATTTTTGGTGTTAATTCTCTTAATCTTCTAAATAATGTTATACTATTCACAAGCTGACATTTCTAAGTAGTAAACTATCCTGTCATATCTCATTTATCTTCTAACCTTGTGCTACCCTATAAGCATTGTTCACAGGTACTTAATGCCCAACCAATGTTCTCAGCTTATCAATATATATTATCACTTATCCAAAACCACACTCTCAATATATTCCTTAATGGTACAAATTGAAGGTAGATTGCTACTCTAGATTACTCACTTTTCTCGTAAACTTTTTTCGAGCCGACAGGATCACATTATATCATATGCGTAACAAGTTCTAGGAAATTTTGTGTATTCAGAGCACAATCGCTCTGGAAACTTGCTCTCACCACCCAGTTGTAGCTTTGTGATCATTTAACCGCGGCGTCTGCTTCACACTACTGGTGGTTTTAGAGTTTTATCACTTAAATATGGCAGGTGGATCTGGACAAGCTGCTGTCCCTTGCACGCACTATTTCTCTGTTTGAGAATTTTTGTAGCCTAGTACTTGTTATCTCATTGATTCTCCTTACTCTAACTAACTCTCACCAATCTTTCTAGTATTCAAACTGTGTGCAACACTTCTTATTCTATGTGTTATTATTAATTTGCAGTTTATCATATTTCCTGATATGTCTTATTCATCTTACCTGTTTTCTGGAATGTTCTGTCAATGGCGTGATTCACAAAGAGTTTCATTTTTTTCTGTCCATACTTCACTGTCTGACACATAATTAGCGACTGATGCTCTCTTATATAGGTGTTAGATATTCGGACATAGGTGGCTTCCACTAGTCTAAATTTGAACACACTCCACAATATATCTATTCTTTTCCAACTTCCAATGTGAGTTTACGCAATTGTTCAAGCGACTGCGCATATCACGGAAGAAACAATGTCAGGCGCTTTTAATGCGCCGCTGCCTTTACAATTTTTTCAAAATGACTCCGGTGGTGAAATTTGAGGAGCCTCTCCCTTTACTCACTGGAAGATATATATAGATGTATTATATAGAAGAATATATATATATATAATATGATAATATAATATATAGTATATATATAATTATAATTATATATATATATTAAGTAGATATATATATTATATAGATATAATATTAATTATAATATATATATATAATATATTATATAATTATATATATATTATTAATATATATATTATAACACTTAACAGTAATTAACCCATGGGAGGGTGCATTGAACCCCTATGAGTCATATTCCCTTAGTAGTATTTAAGCATTCGAAATATAAATATTGAGTGATATAAGAACTCTTGGTTATGGAACTCAATAAAGAAATGTAGGAATAGGTTAGTGAGTATTACTATAAGTACTGATTTTGGGTTTAGGTGTAGTTATAGGAGGTGAAAGTATTTACCCCAACATATATTTATGAATTGTAACGCGTTAAAATAATGTTTTAACTAAAAACAGTTGTTAAAATAAATACAAGGATTCATTTTAATTGATTTTTGCTCTGGAGTCAAACAACTATTTATTAAAAATAAATTTAGGTTTTCAATAAGAAGAAAAATATTGGATCAATGACGGAAATTTTTATGGTATTTTATATTAATTTCAATATAGGTATAAATTTAAAATATAATATTCCCGTATGTAATTGTGTGACACTTTCGGATATAATTAATCTCAAATTGTTAATATGTTGAAGCATTATACTATTGAAATTTAATTATTATATATTATTTTAATTATTTATAATTATTATATATTTAAATTTTATAATATTATTTATATCATATATATTATGATTTATAATTATTATAATTATATTTTCAAAATTTTTATATTTTGGAAGAATTTTCCCCAATAACGAGATTAAGTAATACGTCTACTAGATTTGAAGTAATTATCCGAATATAATTACCTTTTGCGGCCGAGTTTTTAAATAATTTGTTATACTCGTGAATAGTTGTCAAATTAACTTGGATCTTCAGGTATAGAGGTCACGGATACCTCGAGCCCACGCATAGTTTCCGACTTCTCGCATGACCCGGGGCGCCATCCCCCTAATTTTTAGTGTATATTTGAGAGGGAGTTGAAATGTTCTGTGTACAGGCACAATTCTAGTCTTTGTCCAGGAAACAGCGTAAAATTAATAGCAGTAGAAGAATAGTATCGCTCATAAGTCCCCGAGATAAGAGGCAAGACACCAAGCACTCTTTTCAAGTCTCATATTTTCCACAACTCTACTTGTTCCCTCTTCTATTTCACTTTAGTGGGAACTAGCCTCCTCAAGTTCTATAAGAAATCCAACCCTTAAGAGCTCACCGCGAATACTCTCGTACGTCGTAACCCTAACTTCATACTGATATATGCTATCTTTCGTCTAAAATGTTAGGGATTTATCATCACCTATTTAGGGTCCTAGGTGTAGTATGACCACTAAAAATACTCTACCTCGTCAAAAATCCGCCTCAGCCATTCACTCCTTAAATATGCACCTTTCTTATTTCATTATTCAGCCTCTTACCAAACGTCACATTTCTCACTAATATACCTCTACATGATATTCCTTATCACTTTGATCCAATATATCCACTTTTACTTTCTCTCGGTCACCTACTAGTATTCTAGGTTTAGTTCGTATATATTCGCACAGCACATACTCTTGACACTATATATATATGGCCTATTTATAGATTAACGAATAAGCAGTTTACTCCAGGAGCAAAAATCAATAATTAAAGGTATACTCATGTGAGTATATAAAATCATTCTGTGGTATCCAACTAACTAATTAATCTTGCAAACCACTCAACTCTTCATTTATTCCTTCATCACCCCCTTCGAACACACTACACATTTTCATCTGAATACGGGTTAATTCCTCAGTTTTCTCCACCTCTCTCACACCTAGCACGTCCCCTACAGGATGTTGATCCATAGTCGTCACCACACTAAAATACTATAGCTATAACACTCCTTAAACGTACCTTAACTCTAACCTAACCTATTTACTCCAGTAACCCACTAAGGTTTAACACCTTAACAATAAAACTTAACCCCAAATTAAAATATCACCATTATAATCCAATAACACACTCAAACTCCTTTTACATTCAATATCAACGGAAAGGGATTCATAAACCTTTGTCACCATTCCACCTTTCCTGCCAATATTAGTATATATTCACATAAACTTTCTCTCTACTATCTCACGTTTGCTCATCCGTTTCACCTTTTCATCCAACGGTAACGTATATATTCTCTAATATCTAAATTTCATAGACAAATTATGTCCATGCTGGTCACTACCTATCCAAATATACATAACTTCACACCTAAGGTAACTGTCAACACTTCACTAATTACACTTAACCTTAACCTTATATTACGGTGGGATATACTTCTTCCATAATATCACCTTCCTATTATACACAACCTGGCCCATAAACCTCTTCTATTACGTACTCTATTCAGATTTATATTTCGTTTAACCATATACATAATACTAAATATCATTCTATTACGACATATATATTATATATTAATCTCGCCAGTAGGAGTAAGCGACGCCTGCCCTCACCCTCTCAAATTCTCCCATTTCTGCCAGAGGCCTTTTGCACCAACATTGGATATACTTATGTCACGAGTGAACCCCACCCATTATCTATAGTGCTCAAATTGAACAACCTTGAACTGACTCCTTTGAGGACAATCAACACATTCCCTGGTGTTTCAGCCGCAAGCGCTTGACAAATTCGTGGTCAAATCAATGGAGTTGGAAAATAGAATTAGTGGAGTGTGTTCCAGATTTTAACAGTGGAGTACATTGTTCAAAAGAGCATTCCATTTTATAAGATTTAAACATAGAGCATAAGATGACCTATAGTATGATCGTTCAAAGATGTATGTTGGCGAAAAAAAACAATGACGGGACTTCTTTGCATCGTGAAATATCGACGAATTTGGCCCTTTTTCATTCGTTTGGAGGCAGGCACCGCTTCATGTGCACAGAAAGAGGAGTTCCATCAAATATCACTATAGACTGCTTGATCAAGAATTCAGCAATTGTTAATGACGTAAATTTTAAACCAAAATGTAAATTCTTATAATAACAATAGAATAAGAAGAGTGTTGCAACACTAGTTTGAAACTAAACGTATGAAGCACATATGAAATATAGCTCTGATGAAAATAGAATCAGCTAGAGAATTACAAAATGATTTCGATAACATATTTCTTCTTAGTTACCTATTGCTCTATTAGCACTTTTGTCAAAATTCAGAGATATATGCTGTTAAAGGTAGGATAACTCAGGAGTTGTGAGTATCACTATACCATCCCCTTTATACAATAGTCCTTGAAGCGAGACTTACGCTCCCCCCTTGCTATCGCAATACCTACAAGTTCAATCGATGGCACTTCGTGTCATAGGGAAGAGGCTAAAAGTCTCACACGGCAAAAGGGGTATATCTTTCGAAACATCTACACACATTATCTCAACCAATAGAAATCTTCTAAGAAAAGATAAAACTCATAATGGTTGATCTTTCGCCAAATAAGTTTTAAATCTGCGCAGAAAAGGAAAATAAATTATTCTCAACGATATTATCTATATAACCGCGACAGACAGTATAAACCATTTAGAGTTGTGTTTTTATTCAAAGAAGTAATCTATAATACTTGAGTCTCACTATTCTCTATCGCTGAATAGCCCATGATCGTAATGAATCACCGCTAGATATTACGCACATCCAAGCTAGAATACGCTTGATTTGCATTGAAAGCATGCATTGAACATCTATATCATTTTCTCCCCCAATCCAAATCCAATGCACCAACATCGGCTCTCATGTCAGTAAGGAGTATATTTAGAATCATATTTTATCGAAAGCTCAGGCTTAATTCTCTTCAAGGCTACTTCTCTACCCCGCTCCATGACTTCTGAGGATAAATTGACTTGCTGTTGAAAAGTATGCTACACTGTATCTCTTTAATTAGGAAAGACATATAATGATACCCCCTCCTTATGAGATTATCGGTGGAGTGGGAACCGTGCATACGCGGCATAAGAGAAAACATACAGTAAATTGAATTAGACTCGTCATTTGTGATTACATAATTGTCAGAGCCAAAACAAACATATTCGTTATCATGTTGTGTGAACAGAATTCTGAAGGAAACACCACTATGGGTACAGGAACTCTCTCTTAATTATGATTGATCTAGGGTGCCTCGGCCATCTCTCTATAGACAGACTTTCGAGCGCATCATCGCTCCTCAACGAACTCTCCGGAACAGAAAGTCCCCAAATCCATTGTCAGCAAGTTTACGGAAAAGCACCAATCTCAAATACAACAAAATGATATGGACTAAAGTTTAAATATATTTATTAAAAAATCTTTATTATTATTTTTATATTTATGTTTCAAGTTATTATTATATATTATTATTATTAATTATTGATATTTATCTTTTATTTTATTATTAATATAGATTATTATTTATTATTTATTCCGAATTAATCGTCTATAAATAGTTCATAATTATTATTATTATTATTATTTTTATATATATATTATATTATTATTATTATTTTATTATTATTATTATTATATTATTTATTATTAATGGATTTTGTAATCTTTATTGAATCAGGAAAGATATTTTGCCCAAATCAATTATGTTTACCGGGATTCAGATTATAATTCACTGGCTAAAAAAAAAAAAAAAAAAAAAAAAAAAAAAAAAAAAAAAAAAAAAAAAAAAAAAAAGAGACTTTTGAATAAGAGATATTTAAACCAATTTTATTTTGACAAAGAATAGCGCTTTTCTTACTCGTTACCATGGGGCTTTCAATGCCTGGGATTCCAAAAAACTCGTATTAGAGGTGTTCTTTCAGGTCAATTGGAGACAAGATCAAGACGCGCAAAACAGTGGAAAAAAATTGGCAAAAAATAATTAACATTTTCTGAACAGTGAACATGAAGCGGCGGTTTGACTATACTTTCATAGATAATGGTAAATTAAGAATATGAATTCCCTAGAAGTAATATTACTTGTATATTACAGCGTGTTCATTTTCAGTTATAATTCTAGTAATGGGTCTAGTAGCTTTATAATTAATTAATTCTAGGTAACATAATTAGGAAATAAGAAAGTCATAATCAACTAGTATTCCCTTGAGTCTATAAGTCACACGGTCTACACACTTATGTATATCACTATTTACAGAAAATGTCAACTTAAACTAGATAGCATCTAATTCACGCACACACACACAAAATGAGACTGTTATTAAAGGATTATGAACATTTTAAATTAAGTTAAAATTAATAGAATATTAATTCAATATGATAAGATCAATTTAATTAATACATATAATATATTAATTATAATTATTCAATGAATAATTAAATGAATAATTAATATTTGTGTCAGCAAAATATATATAATAATTAAAATTACGAGTAAATAATAATAAATGAATAATCATGATAAATAATAATGTTATAATTAATAAATAGCATAGTTTAGCGGTCTAACAGTAATGAATAAAATAATAATAATATATAATAATAATAAAATAATAATAAATAATAATAATAATAATTAAAGTGAATTAGTTAGAATTTTTAAATAATAATTAATTGTGTAATGAGATTTTGGCAGGGTTACTGCTATATTTATACAAGGAAGTGATCATAGAACTATGAAAGTGTATTTATGAAACTATTATTCTTGGAACATATACTCAATTATTCAGTCATTACTGTTGTATCTTTTGTACTATTAGCAAAGTTATTTTGAAGTTTTGTAAATACACTATTTCAGATAATTTCAAAAGAATGTAGAGTGTCAGTGTTGTATTCAAGAAAACTCCAACAGGCGAGGTACTTGGTTATATAATTAAAGGTCATGATAACAGTCCTTCTAGGGTAACTTGCAATTAAGTAATAAGTTATTTATATTATTTGACTTAAATTGACTAGAGGAATAGACAAACATATTAGAGATACATATTTTTAGATAGATACACATCTATCTGAATATTTATATATATCATTATAGTGTCAAGCTCAGTAAGTAGTGACAGATATAAATTAATTTTTAAATGATAGTTTGAAACAGTCAAAAACATATTCTGACTTGCTTTTAGGAAAT
>JABUQX010110170.1:0-17500 GCA_015478945.1 Trachelipus rathkii | reverse complement strand
TGGTTGTGGTCCACCTGGTCCAGGGTTGAAGCTACAATTTGACGAGATACCACAGTGAGAGTCCGTCACAGTCTCGTGAGCCCTAGATTGAATTTTTTCTGTCTCCTACGAGTTCTCACTTAGGGTAAGAGGGATGGTTTTTCTTTTCGATTTATGTCAAGATCTACTACTTTTATGTTTCTGGTGTATGCTGCGCAACTCACCCCCAATCCGGGAAGGAGGTATGTGGATTAATATATATTTATATATATATATATATATATATATATATATATATATATATATATATATATATAACTAATATATATAATATAATAATATATATATATATTATATACTATATATTAATATATATATATTATATATATATATATATAATATATAAATAATATATATATATATATATAATATTAGATCGCCAGTGCGGCTTTCAGCACTTGAGATCTACTGGCGATATACTTTCCTATCTAACCGACATATAGTTTTCAGCACTAAGGAACTACGGGGAGACTTGCCTGTTGGCGCTTGACATATCCAAAGCATTTGGCCGGGTATGGCACGCGTCACTGCTCTCCAAGCTCCCTCCCTTTGGGTTTCCTCCTTCTCTTTGCTTACTTATGGTCTAGCTTTCTTTTACGTCGCTCAATATCGGCTGTGGTTGATGGAGCGACTTCTTCTTTTTCTGTCATAGTGGTGCTCCTCAAGGTTCTATCTTTCTTCCTTTATTCTTAACTTTCCTTAATGATCTCTTCACCTGCCTTGTAATATCTGTATCACACCACCTTAATCTATCTTTCAACTTCATTTCACTTCTGTTCCCTCTTTTACTTCTAGAATTGATCTCGTCTTAATCTTTCCGATTTCTTTTCTCGCTGATCTGGATAGAATTCCGATGGGGTAGTCTCAACCTTTGTGAAATGCAATTCTTTAAAAACTTCAACTTCCTACAAATCTCTACTTCTCTCCTAAAACACTTTCTAACTTTCCTATATCTTTCGACGGTTTCTCGTCTCTCCTGTGACAATATAACATCCTTGGCCTTAACATAAACAAAAAAAATGTTTTGAAACTCACAATACAACGGTTGCTAGGGCGGCTCAAAGAAACTGGGAGTTCTGTTTGACTGCGAGACTTTTATTCCTCTTCTCAGTTACTCCAGCTAAACAAGGTTTCCATCCGCCCTTGTATGGAGTACTGTTCGGCATATCTGGGGGGGCTCTGGTTTCACCCGGCTTTTGGACAGGGGTCGAGTCAAAAGCCAAAGGCTATAGAACTGTGCCTGTACTCTGTCCAGGTTCACGGTTGACCCTCGGTAGGGCTCTTATTGCGTGGGAGGCGAACGCCATGGTTAACGAGATGCATATCCTTATAACTATTTAAATCTCTCCATAGGCGCAGAAACAGCTAACCCACCATGTGCGTGGCGGCTGTATCCGAGAGGGGAGTACGTTAAACGCTGGTAGCGCGTACCACCACCTTTACACGCCCTCGTAGGCACAAGGGGTGCTGTTTCTGCGCATGAGTTTTTTGTGTGGATCTTGGTAACTCCAGGCTAGTTCGCTGCGGTGCTTCCTTCTTTCCTGCACCTTTGTTCTGTGGAATTCTCTTCCATCTTCTGTGGTTCCTGCTGAATTAATCTCCTCACTTTAAAGCCTGCGTTGTGCTCAGCTGCTAATTTTGCGAAGCGGATGAAACTTTGGGTGTGCAACATCCCCCTGAAATAGGGTCTGCCCGTGAGTGGTGGTGAAAATATAAATATATTATATATAATATAATATATATATATATATAATATATATTATTATATATATATATATATTATATATATATATATATATATATATATATATATATATATATATATATAAAATTAGTGTTTGGTTATAAATTATTTGTGTTTTTTTTTTTTATTATTATGTACACTCCTATCAGTATTATTAGTATATTTGTCTACAATTATAGCTATCTTGTTACTGTTATTATGAATATTATTTTTATTATTGTTACATTATTATTTTTTATAATTATTTTTATTATCAAATTTTATTATTATTATTAAGTTGAACTTTTCAATGTAATATATTATTTTGTAATCTCTGCAAATACTTCATTAATGTATTTAAATTTTCACTAGTAATTGTATTTTTTCTCTCACAATATATATATAATATATATACTATTATATATATATATATATATATATATATATATTATATATATTATATAATATATAATTATAATATATATATATATATATATATATATATATATATATATATAATATATATAGCCTATATATAAATATATATATATATATATATATATTTATATATATATATATATAATATATATATATTATATATATTGTATTTTTATTATATATATATATATATATATATATATATTAATATATTTCCATTGGGAACCATATTTTTCCATGCTTCCTATCCAGCAGGTATCCTATGGGAATATCTCTCTTTCCTATATGTTATCTGTAGGATTTTGTCTCAATCCTTTGGGCTACCTTATGAAAATATGTCGGATAATTCCTTCAGGAACCAGCAAGTTTCTTAATTGCATCAGCCATACTTTTCCTACAGGAATTAGTGTGGATTCCTGTAAATCCATAAGGGATCCATAAGAATCCTTTAGGTATTACATATGGAATTAAAAAGGAAATTTCCTTTGGGAATTTCAAAATTCCTATCTTAATACCAGTATTCAGAGCCTCAAATTCCTGGCGGTTCCATCAGGAATTTTCCTAATGGTAACTGAAAATCCATTAGGAAACATACTGGAATCCTTCAGGAATT
This sequence comes from Trachelipus rathkii, assembly GCA_015478945.1. Classification (NCBI taxonomy): domain Eukaryota; kingdom Metazoa; phylum Arthropoda; class Malacostraca; order Isopoda; family Trachelipodidae; genus Trachelipus; species Trachelipus rathkii. The sequence continues at coordinate 14,687 of JABUQX010110170.1, read as the reverse complement.
TTTTGCTGGGTATATATATATATATATATATATATATATATATATATAATATATATATATTATATATATATATATATATATATATATATATATATATATATATATATATATATATATTATATAATATATATAATATATATATCTATAATATATTATATATATATATTATAATATATCTGTGTATTTGTGTGCGCATCAAATTTTATGCTCTATCAGTAGAGCTAAAAGTCGGTAAATAGCTCGTAAATTTTGAGATCCAGAGAAAATTCTATATGTGTCTGTGGGCTAAATTAAATTGATTATTTGTTAAAATGGCTAGTTCTGAGGCATTGCTTGAACTCTGTAAGAGTCTAGGTCTCTCAGGGACAGACACATGGAATTTTTTCCGTGAAGAAAGAGTGAGAGAAAGAGAGGCTGCAAAAGAGAAGGATTTAGAGGAAAAGAAAATGGAGAAAGAGAAGGTGTTAGAGGAAAATAAAATGGCAAAAGAGTTAGAGGAGAAGAAAATGGAGAAAGAGAAAGAGTTGGAGGAGAAGAAAATGGCAAAAGAGAAGGAGTTAGAGGAGAAGAGGATGGCAAAAGAGTTAAAGGAACAAAGAATAGCTGCTAGTTTAGAAGAGAAAAGGTTGCAAATGGAAGCTGATGCGGAGAAGAGGAGATTTTGGGCGAAAGCTGAAGATAGAAAGAATGAAGCAGATAGAGATGCTAGGGAGTCAGAGGAGAGGATTATGAAGATGAAACTTGAAGCCGAAGAACAAAAGAGACAACATGACGCAACCATAGCTGCCCAAACCTCTTCTAACACTAACACAATTTCCTCAGATGGTAGATTGCCAAAACTTAAGATCCCGAATTTCAATGAGAAGACAAATAATATAGAGGATTATTTGACTCTTTTTGAAAAGCAGGCTAAAGCAAATTCCATTCCCAGAGAGAAATATTCTTATTTATTAGGGTCTGTTTTGACCGGAAAGGCAGTCAAAGTTTACAATGAAATGACAGTAGATGATGCCTCCAGTTATGATGATTTGAAGCAAGCACTCTTGGTTCGATATGATTTAACCGAAGACGGGTATCGTTCCAAATTTAAAGCTATGACCCCTGGTGAAGACGATAACCCTAGCGTGTACATGAAGAAGATTTTGGACGCGCTCTCAAAAAGTGGATTGACGCAGCAGACGTTAAAGAGGGTGTCGAGGAATTAATAAAGTTTTTCACTGTTGATATATATATGACTACGGTTCCAAAGGAGTTAGCCGTGTTCCTGACGGAACGTAAAGAAAAGGAAATAACATAAATAATTTCTAGTTCGAAGACTTATCTCCAAGCACATAAGATTAGTTTAGCGCCACGAGGAAGTCACTTGAATAATTATAATAAGAACAGACAAAACAGTTACTCGAACAGAAACTATGAAGGAAAGACCACACACCACAACCCATCACTGCATAGGAATAATGTTTCGTCTAATGTTGCCAAGAGCAACGATGTAAGAAACGATTACAGTAGAGGCTCTAATGAGTCTAGAAATGGAATAACCTGTTACAAATGCCAAAGAAAGGGACATATGGCGAGAGACTGCCGAGTACCTCCTTTTACAAATGGTGGTAGAGGATTTAATACATTTAATAATCGTCAGAAAGACGAAGTGAAGACGACAGTGGCATCCGCGGAATTGTCCGTTGAGGATAAAGACTCATCAAAGATGAGTGAAGAGCCACAAGTGTTAACAGATGTTTGTATGGTGGGTGATACCGATTTGGATTCCCGTCACTTGCCGGTAATCAATGGTGTCACCAACGGGTATCATGTACGAGTTCTGAGGGACACCGGATGTAATGGTGTTGTCTTTAGGGAGAGATTCGTATCAGAAAAGAATTATACAGGTGGATATACTAGCTTGCAACTTCTTGATAACACTGTCAAGAAAGTTCCATTAGCTGACGTAGTATTGGACACACCGTACTACGTAGGGAAGGCGACGGCCGTGGTAATGCCGGACGTCGTCTACGATTTAATTCTGGGAAACATAGATGGGGCATTACCCCCGAACGAGCCCAATGATAAGTGGGAAGGGACTAAGTGTCCGTGTCTTAGCAAGGTGCAAGACGAAGAAACTCAGAAAGAGTTATTGTTCCCCATTGACGAGCGTGCTGAGGATGATTCGATGAAAAGTTTCCTGCTCGGCGAGAAGCCAACCAGACAAATCATGTTGAAAAGAAGGAGCCGATGGAAGCTGAGGAAGTACCCATTTTGCAAACAACGAGCGATCGAGGTGTTATTAGGGTCCATGATGATGAAGAAGCCCCTGTGATAGAAGTAAGAAATACCCATTGTTCCCAAGATTAAAAGTAATGGGAGTAACAAAGTAAATCCTGAAGAAATTGATACAACAGTATCATGTGGGTCAGAATCCGCAGAGATGGAAAGTGCCCTTAATGTTGCAGCTCCTGGCGAAGTATCTACTGCAGAAGGCGGTAAGATACAGGAACTGATAAAAGACAGAGCAGGGTTCAAGACGAAACAGAGACAGGACCTCACGTTACAAAGGATTTGGAGGTCTGTGGAAAGAGGAGAAGGAAAATATGTCCTCATAAAGGATTTACTTTTTAAGAGAGTATTGAAAAATCATGTAGAGAAACATGTTAGTGGTACCGAAAGGGTACAGGGAAAAGGTCTTAAGTATGATACAAGACGAAATTTTTGATGGTCACCAGAGAGTGAAGAAGATTTTGAGCAAGTTGTGCCAGAGTTTTTATTGGCCAAATATTTATGAGGAGTTTATGAAACAGTGCTGCTCATGCCAAATATGCCAAGGAAGCCAAGGAACTTGTTCAAAAGGGAGGGTAACCAAGGTGCAGATGTGTTCTTCACCCGATTTTAAAATATCACACCAGAGAGTGATAAGTGATCAGGACGAACCTGTAGTTTCGCCGTTGTCCAAAGAATTTCAAAACGTGTTCTCATTGGCAGATGAAGTCACTAAGTATCCTGAAGAGATACCGCCGAGAAATATCGGGTCACAGAAGATGGATGAAGAAACGAAGAACATTTATGAGCATACAAGAATGCGTGAAGAATGTGACATAAAATGTGAGAGAGAATCCTTTTCATTTCAAGAGAGAATTAAAGTTGAAAGAAGAAGAAAGCGGTGTAGTAGTTGTCCTGTTAAAGAGTTCATTAAGGATAAGGACATAAAGATAAATCCCTATGGCATTATAAAGAGAGACAATACGAGAGCGCAACAATATTATTGGCTCAAAGATAGCCAGGCATATCTGAAAGAAAGAGATAAGAGCGAAAGTGAATGCTCTCAGATGGATATAAATTTGATGAAAGAAGATTCACAGAAAATAACTTGTAAAAGAACAAAGAGTAAACAGAAAGAAAAGATAGATGAAATTGAGAAAATAAAATGTGTAGTGTACAGTATGAGAAGATACACTGGAAAAGAAGTACGAATAGTTGCTCCAGCGTTTGTCAGAAAAGAAGGAAAATACAGTAGAAGGAACTTTAGTAAAGGTGGAAGCAGTTTGAAGAAAGAGATAACATAGCTGTCTCATAGTAGTAGCTGTGCTGTATGGGATCGCATAGCGTATGAGAGAAGAAGACTAAACGAAAGATGGAATAATGTAAGTCATCAGTTGACATGTTCCATGATTGAAGGTATTAAGAAAAGATGGCAGTTGCCAAGCTTATAGGAAGAAAATAGCAGATGTAAATAGACAGCAATGAAGAGAAGAAGCAGAAAGAAGAAATCTGTATGGAGTAACCGGTTGAGAGCAACACTTGTACGTGCGATGAGGAGGATCCTTGATGGGATCAACGATGCGACAGCATCTAGAGATCATTTTTTCTAAAAAGCAGTATATACAAAAGTACTTTTTAATTAACACATTTTGTGCTTTCGAAAAATGTGTGTTGCAGTTTTTTACTGCTCCTGTTTACTGTAAGTATCACCCTGCCTCACTTTCAAATCAGATTAACCGAAGCGAGTATAACTATATAGTTGAAAAATTCGATTCGTTGCAAGTGATACAGATTCTGTAGTGGGGTAATATCTGTGCACGATCGTACTTTGAAAATGTGATAATGATTTTTCCGAAAGTGTTCCAATAGTCATTAATGAACTTAGGCAATCTTAATTCTACATTTTCAGTGACCGATTCCATTTCTTCCCCATTTCTGTTCCTCTTCTTTGACGCAGGTGAATTGGACAACATTTCCACTAACACTAAGATGCTATGGCTCTAGGTGAAAGAATATTCTCTTCTCCTGTTTTGATGAATTTATTCTTCTTGATTCTGATAATATATTTCTCCAATCATTCTTTCTATCCAACCCCTCCGACTCAGAATTATTTATTATTAATTTAATTATTCTAGTTATTATTATTTATTATCATATATTTTCCCTCATACCTAGTTGAAAATTTCCGGATGTCCGTCAAAACTATTGTAAGAAAGGATATTTAGCGAACAAAGCGCGCTCGGGATAATGGTATTAAATAAAATTACTTTCCTAGTATCATTTCGGCATCCGAATCAAATTTAAGAGATATTTTGCAATTATTCGTGTTATCTGTACTGAACAGTTTGAAATATCGCTAAATGATGAAGAGGAGTTAAAATCGTCGCTGTAGTTTTGGATTTGTCGTTTCAAGGCATAAATGACACATATTTTCTGATAATGGGTTATTATGTATACAATCAAAAAACTTTAATTTTTCTATATAATTAGAATATTAATTTAAAATTTTAAATTAGTTGTTTAATATTACATAATAATATTGGATAAATAATATTGACTATCAAATTTATAAGCACAGTAATAATTATCAATTTGAAATAAGACAAATTTATGTAATATTCTTCGTGTTTAAGATTACGTATTAAATTACATAACATATAGAAAATCAATCATATATATATAACTTCATTATATAATATAATTTATCCTTTCATGTTTCTTATGAACATACTGAATCAACTAAAACTCTTCCTCCTTATTTCTTCATTTTTTTGTCTCGCAGAATGAGTAAAATCTACATTTCGTAAACTCGATCTCCAAATTCTGCTTTTTGAAATGCTTGCGTAGGAATCCGATTGCAAATTTCCAAATCAATGGAATAAAAACGATTGTCCACGTAAGGAGTTTCGCAACGGATTGACACACCAAAGGATTGTTTATTTAAGATGAAAGGTAAATAAATAATACAACGCAGTTTCGAAGGTGACACACCAAATTCTGTTTTATTTGTTTTTGATGAAAACTTGTTTTCTTTTTTGTGGTTGAAATATTTAAACTAATTAATTATAAGAGACTTAAAAATAGTAATAATAATAATTATAAATTATACAATAATTAATATAATAATTAAGTAATAATAATAATAATATAATAATAATAATAATTAATAATAAATAATTAAAAATAATAAAAATAATGAAAATAATAAGACAATACAATCAACATTTAATTTTTAATAAACCAACTTTTCCAATTATTACATAGGAGATAAGAAAATATTAAAAAAAAATAATAAATAAATAATCTAAGAAATAGAATTAAAATAATTAAATATTTAATAATTAACAACATGAAAATTATTGCCCATAAAATACAAAATTCTGAAATTAAAAACCTTTTTCGAAGATTAAAAATATTAAAAAATAAATTGAAAAATTTTTAATATACATATCAATTTTTAATAACCACAAAATTAAAAAAAAAGATAGAATAAATAAATAAAGACGATAACATAATAAAAATCACTAAACATAATAAATAATAATAAAAATAATTATTCAGAATAGAGAAATTGAACAAATGAAATCAATAATAATAATATTAAATATTTAATAATAATAAGTAATCATTAATAATTATATAAATAAGATTAATATCAAATTCTATAATAAAATATTATTAAATAAATTATAATAATAATTAACTAATAACTATTTAAATAATAATATTTTTTATAATATTATTGATAATAATGAGAATATAAATAATAATAATAATAATTTAATTAATAATAATAATAATAATAATAATAATAATAATAATAATAAGTAATAATAATAATAATTCAATTAATAATATATAATTTAAAATATAACTAAATAAATATTAACATATAAAATAATATTAATCATATAAATAAATGATAATATATTAATAAATAATAATAAAATAAATAATATTCATATAAATAATTAAAATTAAATAATAATAATCAATAATAATAAAATAATAATACACTAATCGATAATATAATAATAATAGATAATAATAATAATACATAATAATAATAATAATAATAATAATATAATAATAATAATAATTATAATAATCAATGAGATATAAATAATAATTTTTTTTATTTGTGAGTGCGGACAGGATCTTCCACAGCACACAAGAGATGCGGTAGATCCGTGTCTTTCAAGCAACACTAACCGACATTGGGAAATCCCCTAACAAACGAAAGAGAACAAGGCCGGATACGATTAGCTTTCCCGACATGAACAATGATGAGTTGCCAGTGTTTCAAGAGGATGGTGCAAAAATGCGATCACTACGAACAATGAGCTGACGATGATTCGGATAAATGAGTGTGCTGGAAGGCTGATGCTGAAGAGGGAAGTTAGCGTCGTCAGAAAGAAGCTTTGCTTCGAAAGGGGTGCCAGATAGCAACACAGCAATGTCCGCATCAGAGATTGAAACGATTCTCAGATATGTCCGTAGTTTGAGGGACAACTTGAGGAGTCTCAAAATGGGCAGAGTAAGGACCGGTGTGACCCCACCCTAGACTCCAAAATTAAGGTCCGAAAGGTGGACGGCTTTGTTTTCATAATTTGTCTCTAAGACTTGAGAAATCTAATGGCGAGCCAGGTAACCACTCCAGGAGGCGACCTCTTACAATGTATTGAACGACATCATCCCAAGTATCCTTAAGACGTAGTGTTTGACATTACGCAGAAAGTCTATAGGAACGCCACAAGCATCCTTACCAGTCCTCAATAACAATGATTGAAAGATAGACAGGCAGAGAAACGAAAAATTGCCACTAACTTAAGCCTCTTACAGGAGAAATTGTGAAGAAATTCTTTATGAGCTCAGAATTTGGCCCAGTGCGGCACTCAAGCAGCAGAGGTTAAAGGTTAAGGGATGTACACTCTGACCAACCTTGTGTGTGCATGCGCGGAGCTCCCTTATTTTGGCCTCATTCCCAATTTTCGCCACGGTTCTGCCAGCAACACCACATTGTATAGAGGGATAATACCCTATATACAGATCATTCAAAATTTACATTTATGTTCTCGTTGCTCGCGGAAACAAGGAAAGCAAAGGACACCGCAAAATGCTCTAGGAACCAACCGTTGGAGGTACGGGCGACCTGCAAGCCTAAATCTGGAGAGCGCTTCCGAATAAATCACGAAAAAGAATGGTTAAATCGAATTATACCCCACATGACGGGCTCAGACGGGTAGCTGCAAATACCTGTCAACCGCCAATGACAAGGTGCTATTAGTCTCAGTGCGAAACGAAGGAAAAAAGGACAACTGTTGAAGAAAAAAATTTTATAATATTAACGAAACTCGGCAAAAAAAGCTGCTGAAAAGGATTAATGTTATTAATTAATTAATACCAAACAACAGAATTAAAAATAAATAAATAAAGCTTTAAAAAGATAAAAACCAGTTAATTTTTTAAACCAAAGAGAGAGGAAACTATTTCCAATTAATTTACAGGGTGTCTTAAAATGTTCTTTTGAAATAGATCGATTGTTTTTTGTATGCTTTAATGATGAGGAAAACACGCCCTTGGCCGAATGAATGGACGTGTTATTGGCGCAGTTCTTAAGAATTAGGTCATGGAGGGGAAAGATCTAAACTACGAGGAGAGCAAAAAATGGAGTAAAACCGAACGCCCGAGCAAGATCACTACACGGAAATGGCCAATAAGAAAGGTAGCTGACCGAGAAAACACATGACTCTTATTAGGTTTCAAGGGCCGACGACTCGTGAACGAGAGTTCCTGAAGACTGGCGTTCGACGAAATTATGGACACAGCGGCAGCACAATGATGCACTTGCATTGCGCCATCCGGTTTGACGATTATGTGCGCAGTTGGCATCCCAAGCCCCCGGCCTCCCATTCCCTCCAGGCCTATCTCCCTCGGCGAGAGAGCGAACGTAAGCGCAACCCGTCGGCACATTACTTCAGACGCTTTCAGGCGTGAAAATGCGGTCTCAATAAGCTGGATGCTAGACTGGAAGGTCCTGCCCGATAAATGCACAAGCCAAAATGCAGTTTAATGCCGCGAACAGCTCATAGGATATACAACGCAAATGCGACATGATTTTTCGTGTCCCGCACCCAAGATTATTCGGCGAGGTCCGCTGGCCGACAACGAGATCCAAGGAACGGCGCGGCAATTAGCACGGTGAGGAAGCAAGTTAATAATCATTATGAGGCAATAAACATAGAGGCTTCAAAGGTGTGACCCATCGAGCAACAAACCCAGAACCGCACCCTCGGCTCCACCACGGGCGTAGGGTAAGCGCACAAGGAAATTATGCAAGGGACCTAAAACATGGAGGCTCATGATATGTACGCACTCCCTAACGACGAGGAATTTTTTCAGGTGAAAAGCAGCGCTTTGTAAAGACTTTTTCTCGACGATGTGTTCTCTATGCGAGATGTTAGACAGGCCTACGCGGCAGGACGTGACACTCCAGGACGACAACCCCTCGCATGACTCCTGATAGCCTCTGACGGACAGTCCCATGACATAGCGAAGTTATGCTCTTCCAGCAGCATGACTTACTAGGACTGCAATGATCATCGTCATATACTAAGACTATAGGATGCAGCAGCGCCCACTCCCGACGTCGGGTGATGACCACTTGCGATCGAGAACCACCATTAGGAAACCTTAGCGAAAAGCGGAGACGACGTCTCTCTCATACAGCCATGCGCAACACCCCTGACCAGGACAGAATACAGCCTTACTACAGCGTGGCGAGCACACGCACTAACGGAGTCCTGATAACAGTCACACAGCATACATATCGAAGAACCAACCAAACACAGAGGAGCAATTAGTTGTCACCCCCTACTCGATTCGCCCAAAGAGTGGAGGAGCTCGCTCAAAACTCTCCACCCTACCGTCCCAAGGGTCGCTTACATACGCCTATTTCAGGACGGTCACAAAAGAGGAAGTTACTGGCCACGTGGTCGATGTGTGCTTGTGTACCTTATGCATGAGATGTCCCTCAGAAGAATGTCGTGAATCCAACCGAAGGAGAGGATCCTGGTCGGTAGCGACGCGACGAAAACCCAAAAGTGGTAGTCGGAAATATGCATGGTGAGTTTGGCCTCCCAGACGTTGAGAACAAAGTACCGCCTTGAAAGGGCCACCAATCTCATCCATGAGGCGTTTACTCAGGTCGAATGAGAGAATATTATGGTTATCAGAAGAGAGTCGGATCTCTTCCGCCCAGGGGGAATGGTGCGGATGGGGACAATATATGCAGTAGACCAGACTGAGGAAAAGACCCCCCCCCATCTCAATATGTTTCTACTATAAGGTGATAAGCCAGAGAAGGAAGGGCTTAGTTTGGCGAGGTGACGGGCATGACACAGACGTTGAGCACTACATGTGAAAGAGAAGACTTGCCGTCAGGATGTGTCATGGTGCTGCCCTGGTGCGTCCATCCCCCTTGCAAAGCTTGGGGTCTTAGGAAACTCGGCTTGGCCCTGGTGATAGCCGGTTTGTATGGTAAGGTTCTGTACTGACACACTCGCAAAAAGTCTAGGCATAACTTCCACACCGCAAGCGACTAGAAAACGAAATCTGAACGTTCAGGATAATGGGAGCCGCTGGAGCAGGACGCAAAGTGATAACCCAGCTTCTGCCGCCATACCTGGGGCAGAGATGATTCTGATGTTTGGGATCCATAATAAAGAATAATAGGGGGAATGTGCTTGGTCTTTTCTTGAAATTTTCGCACCTTTTTATGGGACTGATGATCAAGCGTAGAAGAATTAACGGTGGAAAGCGTTGTGCGGAAATACTGTTCAGGCGGACGGCACTTAACGCGGGAGCGGCACACCAGAACACTTAAAGCCAGAATCAGAGTTTGAGAGTGTGGAGTCTGTTCAATACGAGCCCTATACAACTTACCGCTTTCAACGATTTGCCGAGCCACACGTCTCTGGTTCCACCAGTGTGTGTTGATTTCCGCGGCCCAGATGAACGCGGGTATTATGCTCCGTGCCGACTCTGATGAAGGATATATCTTCCTGAAAGTATAGTGAAGGGTCATCGCCGGGCGACGGTAACACGTTAGTTGCAGAAAAGATGGGAAAGTAAGTGCCTGATGAAAGGAAGACCAGGTCTGCCCTGTCATAGCGCCAGCCAGAATAAGGTGGTAGCTGCGGAATGGGGCCGAAGGATGATGGTATCACGATAGGGTACTGGTCACTACCACAGATGAAAGACGACCTTTCCCACCCAAAACGATCTAAGACGAGATGGAACACAACGCACGATGCAAACACAGGAAGAAGTGCCGGCATCAACCGTTCAAAATTGGGTAAGGCCCGTGTTTGAGGACATCCAAAGAAAAATCCTGCAAAATAGTCAACAACCAACCGGCATTGGGGGACCGGAACAGAGTCTCCCCACAAAGGATGGCCGGAGGTTAAAGTCACCGAGAAACCAACATGTGGCGGTGAGGACACGTGAAAAAATCGAGCGAGGTCTTTCTTGTATCATTTTACTAGCTGGGCGCCAGGTACACAAGCACAGCGGAAGCGCGCGGCCAATAGGGATACGAGCCGCCACGGCATGCAGCGGAGTAGAGAGGGGAATGGGAGTAAATGGAACAGACTCGTGAAGCAGGCCTCCGCTGCCCAACCTCTGGTTGTCCCGCTTCCCCTGAGCTTCCACGACTAGGGCAAATAAGTAAACACGGGGGGGGGCTCCCTGTACCTTGAATGTTGCAAAAGGTCTCGGTCACGAATGTTGCAGCTCCTGTAAAACAAAACAGCCAAGGGCTGATGATCGACAAGTTAATCTCGTTCAGCCCTTCGTAATTGGCAAAAGTTATCCCGCTTCGCCAGCCAGCTATTCCATCTGGATTGAAATCGTGCCATAAAACCGGGACCTAATGCTCAAAGCGTCAGGACGATCCGTGACAATTAGATCACGGATGTCTTTGGGGATGTCGTCGAGTCTCCTCAGAATCTTGTACAAGCGACCTGGCTTTCCCCGTAAAGCCCGCCTCGGACGACCCACTGAACAGCGAACCTCAAAACGCCTGGAGGGGTTTTGAGGTCTGTCGAGTTGATTCCCGAGAGGGGGAAGATCACGCAGCAGGGATATGTGTGGACCCTCCTCGTTACGAGAGGCTGTTTCCTGTGGCACATTCAGCGGAGCGGACCAGATGTGGGCTCGCCAAAAGAGGCGCGGCCAAATTCACACGTTCCACATACGAAAAACACCCCCATCAGACGCCACCCCCCAACCGAAACCAAAACAAGAACCCGCGGCATTTTAAACACGATCTGAGAGGAAGACTGCCACATTCCCAAAAACATAATGCGTCCCGTGACTATATGTCAGACGGATCGTCGGAACCTTGGCATATATCTTCCCGTTCTCTGGCACCGTATCTATCAATCGATGACTGCGCTGGGATACTCTCTGCCAATTACGAAAGAGCGTGAAGGGAGATTAACCATTGAAAATCGTCATTTCATCAGCCACTTGCCCCGAAGGCCCTGCTTTGTTATACAGAGTTGTCAACTCGTGACCGTGCTCCTGTTGCAAAACCTTCAAGGTACAGGGGAGCCCCTTATTTTCCCTGAATCGTGAACAGCGTGAACAGCAGGTGGGGGCAAGCGATCCTGCTTTTCACGAGTCTGTTCCATTTACTCCCATTCCACTCTTCTACTCGCTTGGGCTGCCGTAGCGGCCGATCCATCGTTAGTTCCGCGCCGCTTACGCTGTGCATGGTGTACCGGCGTCCCAGCTGTAAGATACGCGTTATAACGCAATGAAAGGACCTCTCGATCGATTCTTGTTTCACGTGGTCCTCTCCGCACCGACCATTATGTTCTTCAGCTTGACATCGTATAACACAATGCCCCGCCATCCTTTGTGCGGGCAGACTTTGTACTCAGCTCCCCGCATTCCAGAGATTGCGTTGTGAGTATTTGTGCGAGATTTTTTTCATTGGGAATGTCTCAACACGGGCTTCCCAACTGTGAACGTTTCTCCGCAGACAGCCATTAACATATCTCTGTAAATTGACAATCTCGATATGAATTGTTCCATCTCGTTCATATAGTGAGATCTTTTATATTGAGGGTGGCGCAAAAATTCTTTTCCTCTTGTCTTGGCTAGTGACCACTACCCTACTCAAGTGCAATAATCTATTCCTTCTTGGTTGCCACGATGTCCGCAGCGTTGACGCCACGCTATAGTGTTGGCGTGGCGCATGACAGGCAGACTGGTCTTTTCCTGTTCATCAGGGCACTTAACTTATTCCGTCTTTCCTGCAACTAACGTGTTCCCGTTCACAATCGATGCTTCACTTACTTTCAGAACATTGGTTTTCCTTCAGGCGGCAACGGACATATACCCGTTCAATCTGGGACGGAAGTCATCGACACTCTGGTGAAAACATGAATGTGCTCGGAAATTCGTGAAAAGCGTTTTGTATAGGCTGTATAAACAGATCTCCACAGCTCTTCCAACTTTGCATTCTGTTAGGCTTCGGTCGGCCCCGCCTCCCGCGTATAATGTCGCCGTCACGCGGAAACCGAGTATTTCGCACATACGCTTCCACCGTTGAATTCTTCTGACGCCGTGTATCAGTCCAGTCCGATTGAGAAACCAGCCCAAATTATCGAAAAAATTCTCGAAGGAAACATTCTGTGCGATCTACGTAGATGATCATACTTCTCGCCCTTCGAGCAGGCCCGCAAACTTTCCTGATGTTATATATATCTCTGCCTCACCGGTCCCCCCTTTTTCCGTTGCATGGCGCGACGAGTTTGTAGAGTTATCACTTTCGCGTCTATACTGACTTTCCTCACAGCGTGCTTCCACATTACCTGATAATCACTTGTTCATTCTAGTCAGCATGCTGAGTAGGTGGAGTTTTCCGTGATTTTTTAATTCTGTTTACCGCGCTGGTACTAGAACCTTCCCATACAACCGGCTATATTCACCTAGTGATATATCAGAGGCCGAGTTCTCCATAGTCGACCTCTCAAGCTTTGCTAGGGATGGTGAGTCGACCTGGTCACCTGATACGGTACAATCTACCTTTATCATAGATCGCTTACTGATCTAGTTATGCTCGATAGTCCGTGATCTGTCCACTTGACCTATTCTCTTCTCAGCTTATACTCAAATATAGTAATTATATAGTAGTGATGAGGGGGTAGGTCTTCCTCCTGTCTGCGTCTAAATGTATCATATATTGTACCCCATTATCCCAAACCTGAAGGATCTCAGACTTCTTCCGATAACCAATCTCCCTATTTACTCATTGATCCTATGCTATATCTGTAGACTCATGGTAGGAGTATTAGAGGTCGCGCGGTCTCTCCCGGTTCTTGTTCACCACGTTGAGGCATAACTCTCATGTCATTTTGCGACTTACCATATATCTTGTCGTTCGCTCATCTGCTCGACCCTATTAGGACTACACTCATCCTGGCGGTTGGTGATCACAGAGTGTCTGAGTCATTTGCTTCCAAACAAAATGACTGGCCGCTCGCTTTGTTGAACCATCGATAAGCACGCGGTCATGATAACGCAGCATATGAAAGGTTTGGGGTTTTGCTAGGCCGGCATACGCCCGTTGCCACTCTATAGGTCAGCTGTTAGGGGGTAGGCAACTTCTCCTGTTCACTATCAGTTTGATTACGAATGATCTCGGACCGTGTCGTTTCGGTACCGTTGTTGGTGCGCGCGGCTGTACGAGCCAGGCATGTGTCTTGCCTTCCTGCGCATGCGCCTAGCATGGTGCCGCCACAGCATCGCGCAGTGCTCACTAGACGCCTTAAGTGCAGTGATTGCTTTTCGGCTCTTTTAATGGTGTTTTACGAATCAGTAATACAACACAGACGTCAGAATATGACACTGTCCATCTACTGTTGTCAGATTGTCTTGCCCTGCTGGTGTGAACATCTCTCGACGGAGCTAAAACTTCCTTTATGGAGAGCCGTCACGAAACTACAGCGTTGCCATCGATACCTTTAGCTGGTTTCCTCCGTGTGGATTGCTTCTCGCGTCTGGCTATTAACTCATCTTCGCTACGTCGTAAAACCTACAGCCGTGCTTTTCCTGAAAATCCTTGTCGTAGGGGTCGCCTACATTTGCCTCCCATGTTACTTACGTCTCTGTGGCTCCCCTACCCGTGTGGAGCGAGGGGTGCCGTTCCCTGGCCCGTCTGTTGCTCGATGATGCCGCCACACGTAACCTTCCTGGCTAAAGTTAGCTTCCTCACGCTTCACCATTGCCGCCGTCTTGGATTCTCTGCGGCCACCTCACCTCAAGACGTTGGGGTGCGACAGAAAAAATCATTGCTCCACCTTTAACATCATGCTGGTGCGGGCTAACTGGAACTATGAGATCTGGCTTGCCATTTATGGGGACCT
>JABUQX010110169.1:15000-17208 GCA_015478945.1 Trachelipus rathkii | reverse complement strand
TTCAATATATATATATATATATATATATATATATATATATATATATATATATCAGTAGCGGCTCGTGAACCGAAAACATGGGGAGGCACTTCAAAATAATTAAAATGTTATATATATATATATATATATCATTCTATATATATATATATATATATATATATATATATATAGCATAACATATATATATATATATATATACTATATACATATATATATATATATATATATATATATATGAAAATGAAGGATACAAATGTATGTAAGTACTCTCAACTCAACTACTTGAAAAGAAGATCTATTTTTTTTTCACTCTGGCATTGTACTCACTTTTATTTCTTATTGCCTGTTCACTTAATTGCTCCAAAATAGTCAAATTTTGTTTACGTAACTGTTGAACGCCAAGATTATTTTGAATATGTTCTTTAGAACCCCTATGCCTTTCCAAGCTTCTTGATAAGTTTTCAATCTCGAAATCCTTCATCACACCAAACATTCTTTTTTGCACTAAGTAATAAACAAGGCCAGCAATATAAACCATCTTTTTTTCACGCTTCCACACAACCACTTAAACCGGTCATACCACACTCTCTTAAACATTCTGTTTTTGTTTTTACTTATTTTAATGGATTTTATATTTGGAGTTGGACTTGCAGTATTTAAAAGGAATTTTTTTCTTCTTCACTACGTCTGGCAAACGGAATGGTTAATAAAGAAACCACTATGTCATTTTCTTTTTCACTATCCATTTTTTCAAATTTGCACAAACATTAACACCGCCGCCACACACATCTGTGTTTATAATCTGAGGATCACTACTCGCTTCTCAAGCTATATATCAAAACATATGAAACAACAGATGCCAATTAGTAATATTATCGGCACTTCTAGGATTTCACCAAAATTTTTAGAACCAAAATTAGGAAGGTAATAAAATTATAACTAGTTATTAACAAAAATATAGTAAATTTTTGTATATCTCTCTCTCTCTCTCTCTCTCTCTCTCTCTCTCTCTCTCTCTCTCTCTCTCTCTCTCTCTCTCTCTCTCTCTCTCTCTATATATATATATATATATATATATATATATATATATATATATATATATATATATATATATATATATATATATATATATAATTTTTTTTATTTAATTAAAAAAATTATTTTTTTTTTTTTTTTTTCATATTTTTTCAAAGCAGCAACTCAACATGAGTAAGGTTGCCAATTTGAAGAGGAGGTTATTTTTATGACTTTCGAAAGGAGGCTTTTTGGAAAAAGCCTCAAGATAGACAAAACAAGAATAAGGTTTCTTTTACGTTGCCATGACAACCAGTGTTTTTAAAGCATTATAATTAAGCTCTCTAGGAGGCACAAATCTAAATTTCTCCAGTCAATGATTCATATGAAAAATAATTTTTCGGAAGAAAATAAATGATTTTAATGTAAAATTAGCGTCCTTATAATAACATTTTAAACATTATTTTAATAGTAATAAATAGTAATTAGATTTTTTTTTATCACATTAGTTGCTTTTATTTACTTTTATTTATTTTAGAGGAGGCCCGGCCTCCTGTGCTTCCTCTGTAAAGCCGCGCCTGATATATATATATATATATATATATAATATCAGTCTTGTATATACACCTGTTTTATATATATAAATATATATATATATATATATATATATATATATATATATATATATATATATATATATATATATATATATATATATATATATATATATATATATATATATATATTTTTTATTTATTTATATATTTTTATATATATATATATTGTATATATATATATATCTTTCTTCTGCTATATATATATATATATATATATATATACACTCGAAAATCTCTATATAAATCATATATATATATATATATATAATGATTCAGTACTCGTTTTGAGTTTCGCACATTTATATGTATTCAGTTGCAATCATCATTTTGGCACTACGTGCATATCAAATTTACAGTGAACAATTAATTGACACAGAGGAACTTGTCCTTTAAAAGGATGTTAACCGATATATATTGAACGAGCTATGTAATCGATTTTTTCGATTATTTCAAGGCAATAGAGCGTGAGGGTTGACAAAAGTTTTTTTAACTAAAGGAATACCCAAGATTAAATCGCAAAGATGGAAAGAGTCAGGGTCTCTCGGCCTCAGCGGGGGACGACGGGGGGGACTTCGTT
>JABUQX010110169.1:0-10000 GCA_015478945.1 Trachelipus rathkii | reverse complement strand
AGTATATTATATTATATATTATATATATATAAATACTA
Source organism: Trachelipus rathkii (assembly GCA_015478945.1). Lineage (NCBI taxonomy): Eukaryota > Metazoa > Arthropoda > Malacostraca > Isopoda > Trachelipodidae > Trachelipus > Trachelipus rathkii. The sequence continues at coordinate 9,962 of JABUQX010110169.1, read as the reverse complement.
TATATATATAATAATCTTTTTTTGTACAAATCTGTGGACTCTTTCCGCTAGCAGGAGGCTGACAATTGTTAAAAAAATAACCCAATTCTGTGGGTTTTTGGGTGGGCTGTTGTATGAGTCCATTGGTTGTTTGTTTGTGAGGTGTCTGCTTGAATGATCCTGGACAGAGAAGATGTAGGGGTGGCGCCTGGGGTTTCTCTATTGACTTCGCCAATGTTCCTTGGCCTGAAAGCTAACCATGAATCTGTGAAATATCACCTCGCTAACTCTCTCATCCTAACCTTTTACTTCTGTATGAGACCCAGCTAGCGAGGGACAATTTTAAAGAAACTCAGTATCTTCAACTATAACCTTTTCTACAATTCCAGACTGAATGTGTAGTTCTGTGTGATATAAAGAACATCCACAACTCCTGCTAACACGTTCTTGAGAATCTGAAATCGCCTTAATTTCGTGTTTTTATTGGGGCTTGTTTTTTTAAAAAAAAATTTTTTTCTTTTCCCTGACTCTACCATTTATTCTTGTGTTTCTGCTTACTGCTCCCCAACGGAAAAACAGATTTTTTCACCCTCCTTTTTTGAATATCTTACTACATCTCTCATAAGACTGTTACTTCTTCCCATCCAAATGCTAAGGTCTTCTATGTAGAGAAATTCAACGTACATCAAACTGAGTGATTAAGCTCTTCTCATACTGATACAGGTTGGAGAGGAATAAACTATTGAGTATCCCTAACGATATGGAACTGTTAATAAAGAACCTACACACATACCAGATCGTCCTAACCAATCTTGAACACGCTTGATTTACTGTTTCACCACTACTCCTCTCGATATAATACACCATTTTCCCTCCTATCGCTAACTCTGACCACAATCTTGTAGCTCTAATTTTAAAACTTTTCTCTTCCAAGCAGCGCTTTACCACCATGCCCCAACGTACCTTTTCTGGCACTTTTTAATCGGGTCTAATTGGGGGGCGTTGCGTCGTTTCTTTGCAATACCTGATGCTTGGAGTGATTATTTGCTTTGGACTCCGGAGGACGTTTTGCGGTCACCCGGCCTAAAAGGTAGGAACCCCAATCGCAGATGAGATGAGCATGTTCATTCCATCTTCAATTAAATTTTTTTCTCCACAAAACTCCATGGTTCGATGGGACTGTTTTCACTCCATTCAGGAGAGAGAGACATTGGCCTAATCGGGCATGGAAAACTCTCGTTCTCCTACACTCTACTAATTTTCCATGTTCGCTCGGAACGTCTGCAGAGCTTATTATTCGCACAGGCGGACTAACGCGCGCTTTTCACTAAAGAAATTGCGACAACCTACTTGGCTCTCCCACTGACAAAAAAATTATTCTGGCCTCTTGCCAAAAAAACATCTTCAATCTTTTGTAAATCTGCCCTTCCTCCACTTATTCGTTCTGACGGTTCTGTCAGCTAACTCTCCTACTGAAAGGGCTAATCTTCTTTCGGCCTCCTGTGATTCTTTCAGTCTAAGTTCTACCCTGGCGATTCCGGCCACCCCTCCTCCTGCTTCTTCTCCTCATCAGTTTCCTATGCCTACTTCCCCGCGATACGCATGATCAGCGATGCATGGGATTCTGAGATCTATGTGTGTCAGGAAGGCTAGTGGCCTGTAGATTGGCATTCCTCCCCGTGTTTTCAGGGAGTGTGCTTCGAGATGCGCCCCTGTCCTCGTTCAACTCTACTCTCTATGCCCTAATACTAGTACATTTCCTCCCAGTGCTGAAGCGTCGCATATGTCCAACCAATCCTGAAAAAGGGCCGCCGCTCTGATCCTTCCTATCTATGGCGTCCTAATTCTCACTGTTATTCTATCTAAGATCTTTGAAACTCTTCTTAACTCTGATTAATTTCCTGGATCATCTGAGTCTCATTCCCTTCTTTCCAATCACAGATGGCTTGTCGACGGCTCGAGAGTCAACTGGTGACAATTTACTATCCTATCTTATTTGATTTATGTCTTTGCCCTTAGGGACTGATGGGTAGTCTTGTAGGGGTGGCACTCGAATATATCAAAGGTTTGATCGATATGGCATGCGTCGCTTACTCCCTAAGCTCCCTTTCCTGTGGGTTTCTCCTTCCTCTTTGCTTACTTCCTTCAAGTTTTCTCCTCTGGTCGCTCCATTTATCAGCACTCGTTGATTGGAGCGAAACTTCTCTCCTGTTCTTGTTAATTGTGGTGTTCCCCAAGGTTTTCTTTATCTCCAACTTTATCTTACTTTTCTCAATGATCTCCTCAGCTGTACTTCTAACTCTGTTCACTCTTATCCGATGACTCAACTCGCCATTTTCTTCCACTCTTTCAAATCTCGCTCCCCATTTCTGCATCTAGAGTTGCCTCTCGTCTTTCAACCTTTCCGATTCTATTCTTGCCGACCTGATGGGATTTCCCCGGTTGGGCCGCCACAACCTTGTGAAATTCAATACTCTTTGAAAACTCAACTACTTTACATCTCCCTCTCAAAAAACACTCCCCTAACTTTCCTATTTTTTCGACGGTTCTAAATAACGTCTCACCTGCTGACAACATAAACATCTTTGGTCTGAACATAACAAAAAAATTATCTTGTGGGGAAAAACCTCATATCATAACGGTTGCTAAGGTTGGCTCAAAAAGCTGGAGATACTTTTAAGGTTGCCGGGAATTTTTGCTTCTGCACAGCTACTCCAGTTAATAAAGGGCCCTTATCGCCTAGTTTGGTAGTACTGATTCTCACATCTGTGGGGGGCTACCTGCTCCACCTTCTATTGGAATAGAAGTTCGAGTATGTCATCTCAACAGCTACAGAGACTTTAATTATCTGTCCCCTACTTTCTAACTCTTCTTGACCCTCTATCTCTGCGACATGACGTTGGCGCCACTATCTCTTTTTCTAGTAGGGTACTACAACGTAAGCTTGCCCTTCAGAGGGAGTTGGCCACTCGCGATTCCACCCTCCATTGCGTCGCCTCGGCAATACAAGGGGTGCCTATGCTTCGCATGAATTTTGCGTCGAGCATTGGAAATCCCAGACATCGTTTCGTGTGTGTGGCCTCCTTCTTTCCAGCCACTTTCTGTTTTGTGGAACTCCTTGCCAGTCTTCATGTATTTACCTACTGTATTTTAATCTTCCTCTCTTAAGAACCCCACGCCCGTCTGCGCCCACCTGAGAGATTTGAGTTAGGTTTAAGCTTGGGTTGGCTTTCCTGTATTTTATATTCTGCCCCCTTCCTTGAAAAGGCTCGGCCGTGAGTGGTGCTGTGATCTGCTAAAAAAAAAAAAAAAAAAAAAAAAAAAAAATAACGAGTGCTACCCAAAAATTTTGGGAATTTGACTAAAAGAAAAGTTGCTTCCAATATCTCCTAGCTTACACTATCTCCTTCGAAGTAGTTCCCTTGAGTTTCAGCGATTTTTCCATGATTGCATTCATCCCTGGAAATTTTCAAGTTTGAGTGCGTGGAGAATTTCCTGGGATTCTGCCTAGATCTCCTCAATCATTTTAAAATGACGCCCTTTCATCCATAATTTCATTTTTGGGAATAAGATAAAGTCACAGGGGGGCAAGGTCAGAATTTCAGGCCAATTGGATGTGTGTGAAATCATTGTAAAGTGTTTGGAAGCCAGAAATTGTCGAACAACGAGTGGTGTGTGAGCTAGCGCGTCGTCATGAATTAGAAACAAGCTTCCATTTGTCTGAACGTTGTGCCCAATGCGCTCTTTCAGTGACTTCAAAACCTTATTGCAAACCTTACCACTGACGGTTTGACCATGAGGTAAGAATTCTTGTGGGCAAATTTGTGAATTTCGAAAAAAAACGATCAGCATGGACTTGTCATTGATTCAAACTTGACGCTCTTTTTTCGATGGCTGTGAATTTGGCGACTTTCACTGCGACGACTACTATTTAATCTCAGTTGTGGTCATCCCTGACATGTTGATTGAATTCAGTTCTGACAGAAAAAAGGTCGACCGTTTTATATTCGTTGCTCAGCAATCTTGACACAAATTTCACTAAAATGCGTCTAATATTCAAAATATCTCACTAAATGTGTTAACCAGTCCCATATACTGTCCTACTATCTCAAAGACATTGTAGATAGTTCGCCAACGATATGAAAAGACACAAAAGAAAACTCTTGCTATGGTTCCGACTTTGTCTTTGTTGCAGGTAGAACGAAACTCTCATCGTCATCGGCAGTTGTTCGTCAGTTTTGAAGCATTTGTACCTTATAAAGGTTTTGCTTTTTGCTCATAGTAATATATCTAAATGCTTCCTGTTGCACATGATGGGTTTCTGCAGCAGTTTTTGCAGCAAAATTAAATGCAGGTTTTTCCTTATTTAAAATTCGTCATATAGGTTGGAAACAAATCTCGAAATCAATGAAATCTACACCTAGAAAATCACCAAAAACAGAAAACTCGTTCTTTCAGATGCGTGGATAGTGGCACACTGGTTCACAAAGCACACTAGTCACCACATCTAGGGGCAGAAGGGCTATAATACATGCAGCTCGCGAGGGCTGTTCAAATTTCCTGAACATTTTTGTATCTCCTCATAATATATATATATATATATATATATATATATATATATATATATATATATATATATATATAGTATATATATATATATATATATATATATATATATATAATATTATATATATATATATAATTATATATATATATAATATATATATATATATATATAATTATAATATATTTATTTACTCCTAAAAACATTTGTGTATGAATACGATGAAATTCCACGGAGACCTTTGTTGTTGCGTGACATAATCAATGTCATCTGAAAATCTTATTCCCTGATGAGACCACAGAATGATTGCCTAAAGCTTTCAAAGCGCCTAAATTATAATGATAAATTACACTAGAAACTATTAAGGAATATCAGGTTTTTATGAATTACATTAGAGCAAAAAGGTAATAGAACTTTTTTTGAGATATTATAAACATACGTGTGATTGTCCTTTTGTTTGAGGATTTCAGTTATTAAAAACTATTAATATAATGTTTTGTTTTCTATTTTAAAAATAATTTTTGGCTATATTCAAAGTGTTATTATATGTTTTTTTATTTGTTATATTAATTGAAAAATGAAAGTATTATAATTATTTTATTATTTACTTATTTTAGTACGTATTTATTTTATTTTTTTCAATACTTTTTAATTAATCTTAATTAATTTATCAAAAGCGTCATATCGCCATTCTCTCCCTTCAAAAATATATTATATATAACTAGTAATATATATATATATAATATATATATTATATATATATATATATATATTTAAAATTTAATATTTATTATATATATAGTAATATACATATATATATTATATATATAATATATATATAATATATATATATATGATATAATATATATATATATATTATAGTATATATATACTATATATATATATATATGAATATATATATATATATATATATATATATATATAGTATATATATACCCTAAATTATTATATAATATAGATATATACTATATATATATAAGTATAATATACCTATAATATATTATATATATTATATATATAATAATAATATATATATAATATATCATATATTATATATATATATATATTATATACTATTTCATAATATATATAATATATATATATATATATATATATATATATATATAATATATAATATTATATATTTATTAAATATATATATAACATATATAGTATATAGTATATTTATTTTATATAACGGTTAAATTTCCACCCCACCAATGATAGATATATGAAACCAAAGGCAAATATCTAAATTACTTCTAAACTGTGAATTTTATAAATAATATAATTCCTAAATATATCGAAGACAACTCGATTTAATATCACAAAAACGCTGGTTGAATTGAATACATGTTACATTGAACGAGTTCAAAATACTTATTTTTCTTTGTTGACAATTAATGCCGTCAAAATGAATGAAGCGCTGGAGGGAGTGGGGGGGGTGCTCGCGCCTTTAGGCTTGCCTGTATTAAATAGATACATTTTATTTCAAAGTTTCAGAATTTGAAAGATGGATGTTTCTTTGAATGACATATAATATAGATATATATAATATTATAATATATATTATATATATTATATTATATATATATACCTCATATATATAATACATATACTATAATATATATATATATCTAATATATATTATTATTTATATATATAATATTATAATAATATATATATTATATTACTATAAATATATATATATATATGTTATATATATATATATACATTATATATATATATATATATATTATATATTACGTAAGTTTCAGGACAAAGGTCTCTGCCAGGCGCTCGACGGTTCTTCCCTCCAGACATCTCCTCGGACCACTCCTCTTCTTCTTTCAACCATCTCATTGTCTGCATCTGGCATCTTTTTAAGAGTCCTCCACCGATTCGGTCCATCTTTTCTTCGGTCTACCTCTCGGTCTTCTTCCCTCCGGTGTTTCATAAATATATATATATAATACTATATATATTATAATACTATATATATATATAGTATATATCATATACATATACATATAAGATACTATATATATATTATACACATATTCCAATATATATAAAATATACACATTAATACTGAAGATATACTACAATTATATATTTACTTTAATTACCTCAATACTATATATATATATATATACTATATATATATATTATAATATAATATATATATATATACTATATAAATAATAGAATATATATATATATATATAATACGACATATCATAATATAAAATATATAGCTCATATATATATGGAGTATATTATTTAGATATATATATATATAACTATAATATATATAATATATATAATATAGTACTAATTTATCGAATACTTACTTATAAGAACAAACTCAAATATACACCTCAAGAAAAGTATCAAAAACTACAATAAAACAACCACACTAAACGTAACATCACCCTACGCAACCAAAAGGTACTACATGCTGTAGTAATACCAGTACAATACTATAATATATATATTGGCTACCTAAACTATACCAACAGGTATAATATACTTAGAATAGACGATAATGGCATACATCAGTATCATAAATAGATATGATAAATATACTCCACACACCCGACAACACACCTGATAACTAATAAAACTTAAAAAACAGTATATTATATATATAATATACATTACCTAATATCAGCACACAAACCTATATATAACAATAAAATAAAACTATACAAATTAAAAACTAATAACTAAACCAAATCGCGAAACGAAAAACCTTTGTCGCTCCTCAAATTTAAAAACATGTACCATGTTTTTTTTTTTATCTGAAATTCACGGAACTCTGAATAGCAGCGGAGCAGGCTCCAAAAGTAATAGGACAACCCTTCATATCTCAACAACTAGCACCTTCCACAACACAAGAATAACAGTAACGAAATAACTGTTACATTACCTGAAAAAACATGTATCGAAAACCTAAACTTTTAACATATATAAAACATAAGTCAATGATAAAAAAAATTACTATGCAAAACAGCTTCTCTTTACATCTGAAAAAAATATGAGTTTATAATTTTAAATCAAAATCAAGGTCCAATTTCAATACAATATGATTTAAAAATTTTTAATCAAAGTCAAAGTACAATTTCAGTAAAAAAAAAAAAATAAATAAATAAATCAAATTCATTTTTTTTTATTATTCATTGATTTTTTGTTTTCCTTTTTCTTTTTTTTTTCAAATTTTCAAGGTAGATATAATTCAAACGACTTTGTGCAAATTTTATTTTATTTACCATTTTTCTTGATGCCCTTTTTCTCTATTTTTAAAGCAAATTAAAGTGAATAAGTATTTATTTCATTTAATTCTTTTATTATTTTAATTTAAAAGCTGGGAACTCACTTACTGTTGTCATTCATCGGAGAGGAGAGGAGAGAAGAGGAGAGGAGAGGAGAGCGAGAGGAGTGAGAAGAGGAGAGGAAGAGGAGAGGAAGAGGAGAGGAAGAGGAGAGGAAGAGGAGAGGAAGAGGAGAGGAGAGGAGAGGAGAGGAGAGGAGAGAGACAGAGAGACAGAGTGACCTCTAGAAAATCTTTTTCTATTTATCATGTGCAAGACCTTTGCCATGCAAATACGATTCGTTAAGATATTTGCTAATAAAACATTAAATTTGAGTGTTTACTTTAAAAGCAGCAAAATAATTTTTTTCTTGTTAAAAAAAAAAACAACAACACTCAATTTAAAACAAAGTGTATAATATTAAGTGAAACGAGGTCAATCAATAAAAAATATGTATAAATAAAGAAATTAATACTGATTTTAATTTTGTTATGTGTACTCTTTAATAACTTTTTACAAATGGTTTATTTTATTTCTAGTCAAGGAATTAGTATCTTCTGATGCTCAAAATTCATTTATATTTCTGTATATGACATGCAAATCTTGTAAGAGTTAAATCCAGTTTTCAACAGCATCATTTACCCCTCTTAATAAAGATACAGTAGTTAATGTATGCTTACTTTTTGTGGCATAATGATTAATAATCTTTTAAGATGTGTTGTTGAAAAGTAAATTTTTAGTAGCAGTCGATTTGCCAGTACCAAAATGAAAATAAAATGGTCTTTAGCAACAATTAACACCATCGATTTTTAAAGCTGTTATTTGTTATCCTTTAATATAATACTACACTATAATTTCCACCGTTAATACTATAGGTAGTTAGTTATCAAAGTTCATATGGTAGCTTCTGCAAATTCAGCATCTGTGTTTTTTATATTTATAATCAAAATTTACAAAAACAGTTGGATAATTTTTTAGGCTGCCCTAACGCCATTGGCTACACAGCAGCCAATCGTTCTAGAATTTACTCAAAGGAAAAGGATATGCTACATCATTAGTGTCCATAACCTAGTATATATATTCCTATATTATAAACAGAATTGCATCGAATATCGTTTAATTTTGGACCTTCCTGCATGCATATTTATTCCCCTTATTAGCAATAGTGAGCTGCCAGAATTTTAATAACCATTTCATTTCTTTGCCATAAGAGTCACTGAAAAGGTGAAAGTGAACAGAACACCAACAACATGAAAAGCCACTTTAACATGCTCATGTTTATGAAGGGGAGCATGAAACTGCTGCAGAACTGAATTGATAAGTCCTTTAAATTATTTTATCTTACCTTATAATAAATAAAATAGCTACATCATGGTAAGATAAAACTATTTTACCGTACTACACCTGTAATAAAATCAATCAGTCTAAAGGAATTATCCATAAATGAAAGGAAACCAAGATTTTTTATTTAAAATAAATAAAAATTTGGATTTCTCGATTTTTTATTTAAAATTTCAATATCATAATCGCAAGTTCGGAATTTAGGATTTATCGGTTATCGCCTTGTCCGCGTTAAATTTATCGCTAGTTATAGAATATCGCTTATGGATGTTTTCGTTATCTATTTATTGGATGTCGTGATAATGTTTTTAGTTATCCTGCCCACCCATGAGGATAGGTGTTGCAAGAATAGTCCAGGGTGTAATTAGATAAAAAAAAAAAAAGTGGCCGAAGAGATTATCCTTTTCAGAAGGAACATTAGCTACAGATCTGTCAGAGCAAATAAGAGGAGGAAATGCAGATTTACAGAAGTTATAAGAGGTGTTTTTGGCAAGGGGCCGAAATTTTTGTTAGTAAGAGATCCAAAGAGGTGAATGAGCTTCCTTTTGGTAAAAACACGCTTAGTATGACGAATAATATCCCTGTAACGATTCTGAGTTGAACGTAAATTAGCAAGGGTGAAAGGAGAAGGAGAGCTTTTCCATTTCCTATACGAATTGTCTGTATCCTGAAGAGCACTAGAACAGGTGCTATCGAACCACGGATTTTGAGAAGATAAAGATTTAGTAAAAGATGGAATGAAC
>JABUQX010110168.1:10000-17500 GCA_015478945.1 Trachelipus rathkii | reverse complement strand
AAAATTTCATTAAAATGTTACTGAGCACGGGGGATAATGGAGACCCCATACTTAGATCCCTAATTTGCTTAAAGAAACGTCCATTAAATTTGAAATACGAATGATCTAAAATAATGTTTATTAGTTTTTTTAACACTCCGAATGAGACTGAAAAAAACAATCTCATGCTCTTCAAAGTGTTTTTCCAGTAAATCCAATGTTAACTTTACTGGCACATTGTGAACAACGATATGACATCATAACTTACGAGTGTTTTATTTATGAAACTTTCGTTACTTATTTTTTCTATGAATGCTACTGAGTTTTTTAAATAATGTTCAGAAATATTTCCCACCAAATTAGACAATTCTCCTGCCACCCACATAGATAATTTCTGTCAAACAATCTATATTCGTACAGGAATTTCCGGCTTATGCAACTTTGGTAGGCCATAAAAATACGACAATCTAGACAAAAAACATTTTAATGGGTTGATTTTTCCGGATACTTTTTAATAACGTTTTCGTAAACATTTGTTAAAGTCAGTTTGGAAACTTTTTAGGTGATTATTATTCAATTTTAAGTAAGTATTATCATCTTCTAAAAGGTTACTAATTTTTATTATGTAATCTGCTTTTACCATTATTAAAATTTTAAAATACCTTTATCGGATTTGCTTATAATCAAGTTATCCACATTTTTAAAGCTTATTTAGCACCATGTATAAACATTTGGGCAAACCAGTATTCGTATATTTAATCAATTGCGAAAGGATAAAACCTTTCAGACAACCTAATTCTAAGTCGGTGAAATTCCCAGCATTATTCTGAAATTTGTTAAAATTTACTAAAATTTCACGAATTTCACAATTTCCCTCATACCCGAAAGAAATACCAAATCCGAGAATTGTTTTTTTCATAAATGGACAAATTGTAATTTGGCAGATTCACAATAAGATAGAAGTTTGAATTAGTGAACCAAGGACTACATATAAAAATCTTTAAATATTTTTTTGGTTTAAATTAACTTTTAAAAATTTGTTTTTTATTTTACATACAAATACAAATACAAATGAATGAATCTAACATACGAGTCAAAGTTAAATCAGGAAGTCCCAAATTTAAGAATAATTCGAGAAAACGGTTAGAGTTCGTCTTAACATAATAAAATTCTTTATTAACTTGTGTTTTAACTAAATTAATTTTATTTTTTAAAATATCGTCATAAATGGAAGGAAAAGGCAAGTTTTCATTAGTGACTATATTTTTTAACAGCAAAGATCTCGGTATTTTAATTTTGTGGTTAGATTTTTAATTTTTTAGTGTTTTTGGTAAATTTTCTTTCAGTTTATATATATATATATTATATATATATATAATATATATAATGATATTATATATATTAATTATATATATATATATAATATATATAATATTAATATATATATATATATATTAGTATATATATATATATAGTATATATATATATATATATCATAATAATATAATATATATATATATATATATATATAATAATATATATATATATAATATTCTTTCCTTTCTTTCTTAGCTACCTCTTTTTTCTCAAGACTGGAGAAAGGTGCGCTACAACAACCGGAAAAGAAAAGTTTAGTAGAAATATGACAAAATGTCGAAAAGAAAGCCCAGCCTTTAATTAGTGAGAACTCTTCACAGACAGAAAATCCACCCTAGAGCTTCATGGACCCTCACTATCCCTCGCTATGGTAAATCGTCAATGTAAGGGTTCATCCGATTGGCCCAGGTGGCCACAACCATGCCCCCATCACAAAACCCCGCCACTCTCTTCTCATCATTGCACCCTTACTCTCGCCGTCTTGCCAAACTCACATTTAATCTCTTCAGAACATTCGTTACATGACCTATCCACTGGTTCTCTTCGGTTCTCCCAGCGTTTCGTTACCCAACCACACATCACCACTAACATCCGCTTAACCAACCGACTATCACTCATCCTTTCCACATGACAAACCATCTCAACATACTTTCATTATTTATTCTCCATTTACCCCTTTCTTCACACCACCCACTCTCTATACGTTCATTCCTCTCTTTATCAATTCTTTCTCACACCTAGCACATCCCCTAAGAGTCCAGTGAACACATTATGAAGACTTAGTAGATCTATACTTTCGTTATTCCAGACCATAGTCTCGACTACCATACAATAACACAGTAACAACATACCCTCATGTAAGACCCTAAGCAACACTCAAGACTTAGTCCCTTTGGATTCACCAAGGTTAATTGCACCGCCCACCTTCCTGCCATTCACAACTTTCCTACTACACTCTGCATCGTCCGTTCCCTTCTTCATCAAACAATCTACCCTACCGAATATACTTATAACTCAGCGCTTGTCTCAGCAGAGCCTTCGCTCACCAGTCTAACACTAATCACACTGAGAGGAGTGTCCTCAGCTCAGCAAATACCATAACCATACTCTTATCAACGTTTACTTTCCAAGAGTCCCCTCGTTCCATTTTACACACCCTGCCAAATCTCTCTTAACCCAATCCTCTCAAACTCTGCCTCAGATTACAGCACAGAACAAATCATTCTTCACGAGGTATAATAGGTAGGGCACCCTCCATCTCATCTCCAATCTCTCCACCCATTCTGACCACCATTCTCCTGCCATCCCCACATCGGCAATTCTTATTCTGATTACCCTCACTTCCATCTATACAGCAATTGTGAATAAAATAAAGGAACATAACAACAACCCTGTCGTTACTCCCGCTATGTATCATAAATCCGTAAACACCAATCACCTCATTGACACCATTTATTCGTTACCACACGCCACCTATTGCCGTCAAATACTTTTGACTTCCACCTTTCAAAGTCCTACCACCAAACCATCGTAGTATTATCGAACTAAACACCCTGCCATAACGCTTCCCTTATTAACGTCTTATCATACGCTGTTGCAAAATTCATAAACGCTTATAAATACAGAACTCTTATTCTCTTCTCCCTCACTCTCTCTCAGATCACTTTGTAGTCATCGTAAAGATTTGTACCTGCCCACACATCCATACTAGTCCCCACATCCTAAACAGCACCTTTTCCTTCACCAAACTCTCAGTCCTTCAGCTCAACTCGACGCAAAGTCTCTTTCGCACGCAAGAATAGCAGCATACTAATACCTCCCTACACTCAGCTCAGTAATAAACTCCTATTCTCTCACTATAATTCCATACCAGTCCCCTTCTCCCGTTACCATTATATAAAGCGGTTACTATTACCCGCTCTCCTCCAATTCCCTTGGAACTTATACCCTCTATCTTCAAACGCTTATGTAGCACTTCCCAATCCAACTCCAATTCACCACTCGCCTCGTTCTCTCTACACTTCACCTCAGCTCATTCCCATTCACGGTATACCTGCAGATTACAATTTCTTCACTTTCTTCACTCTACCCATTACCTCCTCCTTACTAATAAACCTTCATCCCAAAATACCTATTCCTTCTTGCACCATTCAAGACCCACACACATTCACGTATCACCTATTCTCTAATTTACTGTTAATATGTGCCAGATTCTCGAGTGTTCTTTCCACACTCCTCCCACACCCATTTCATCAGCGGCGCTATATATTCGTATACGATATATAATATATATATAGTTATATAGATCTTATATATATCAATTCCTGAAGTATTCCTCCATATACGCTATATACTCCAAGCGTCACTATACTTTACTATATATTTATTATACACCTTAGTAACTTAGTATATACTATTCACTAATATATGACATATATAACGCTATCCATGTTTGCCGCTTTGTGTGGAGATTTAAAGAAAATTTAAGGGGATTGGTCGAGGAATTTGAAAGTAAATGTAAACACGTGTATCCGAGTATGCAAGGTTTGCATGGGTGTCGGCTTGGTGATGTTCATGCAGCAGTCCACAACTGAACATTAGTTGAATGGTGGAAACTGAATTGAATTATCTAAGATCTAACACTATTTAGTATCTGCTAAATTGTGGAGGAAAAGGGTCACCGAGCGAGCGGCTCTACAGCTCTCACTCCTCAATCTACAGCAAGCGTAGGATTCGATTGAAGTAGTCTTGTCTCTTAATAAGAAAGTTTGCGAATTCAGAATGTAAAGCAATGCGCTGGCGCTGTAATTAAATCGTTCATGATTGCAAAGGGGTTAATTCTTGAGTACGATAGGGTTCTGCATGAAGGTATATTGTTACAAGTGCTAATATTTTTGTAGTGACAACTATAGAGTAGAATAAGAGGTATAGTTCTTACATGTGTTCAGATAGATAATAATCTTGGGGGCACGTTAGGTGTGAAAAAAATTGATAAAATGAAGCATGAACTTGTGTCTCGGGAAGAAATGTTGAATGAGAGAATGGAGAGTGTATAATCATTGAGCATTTCCATCATGTGGCAACGTACATGATCTCGTGATCGTCCGCTCTCGCGATCTCTCGTGCGCGAGAAACGGATCATACGTGCATGCTAGATGTGAATGTAATCCGGTCTGGTTAAACGGATGATAAATGTTGTGTGTGATTTGAATTGACCGGGTGGGAGACCTAAGAATAGTTGAATGAGTAAATAAAGGAATGTCTGATGGAGAAGAATGTTAGTTTGATAGAGGCGAGAAAGAAGATGCATAATTAGTGAATGGTAAGATTTTATAAAGGGGTATAGTTGTGGGCCTGAACCCTTATATTAACGAGATGTCACAAAGTGGGTTCGACGCAGTGTTGTGCAACTCGTGTGTGGATTTTGGGCTACGACGGGCTCGCACTTCTGGGTAAGAGGGGTTGCTGTCGTGGGATTTCATTTCAACTAATATCATGTTCTTCTATCTAACAATCTTGTTTTCGGTGTATGTTATATGCTTCACCACCCACTGTGGGCAATCAATAGAAGCAGAGTCCTGCTGAGAAGCGAACGAGCTCACAGCCTACTCATATCCTCCATGATATCGATCCTTGCCTAGTCCTACCTACCCCCACGAAAACGCTATAGTCGTCGCTAGAGCTGGTAGATACTAATGGCGTAGTGCGCTACAGTACAGTTACATCACCAGTATTCGATCCGTATCATCAGTCAATAATCTGCCTACTAGCATGATCGGCCTCTCGTTACTGCACAACTACCAGTTCATAGCAACAATGTACGACGCACCGTCTGCACAGCACCTGCTCAGATGTACCTACACCTTACGCTCGACATCAGCGCTACTATACGCTACGTAGTGTGTAGTGGCTTACTCACGCACGTCAGCCTACCATAGAATGACGCCGTGCTGTCACTCAAACTGGTCATCGCGCATCGCGTCCTAATCATCGGCTGGCAGCCGATTACGCACACGTACAAGACTCTATCGATAGTATCTAACTCACTCTCACACGCGACCACTTCAACCTACCTAGATCAACGCTGCGTTATCTTAAGTGGTCAACATCGTACCTACCGTCTCACTCCACAACACAACTCGCGATATGTGCGACGACACCATATACCATCCTCGCTTACGGTGACTCTACATACATCGTCGCTCACAACATAGATCTACATCCTGTGCACTCGCCTTACTTTATCTGCTGACACACACATACACAGACAGCGCTTGCCTCACCGCCTAACGTCGAGTATCTTCTGAACACATAATACACTCTCTACGCCTCGGCGGCTCGATTATAGTATCTCTTGCAGCGCAACTCCTACATTCATAGCAAGTAGAATGTCATCTGTCTACATCAGTCGTGATATTAGTCCTCTAACTATCATATCCTCTACGATAATTAGAGGTCCTCCATGATCATCGATAATGATAGCACTAGCCATCTCTAGACGTAGCGCCACAGCATTCCTACAACGGCGTCAACATACGAGCCATCACATAAAGAACAGATCCAAACACATCTCCTCTCTCTACTCCTCCAATCCATCTTCGTATCTTATCTCTCATATCTTCTCGATCATCCTGCGTCTATCCTACTCATATACCTCGTGCTCTTCTCTCTCTACTATCTCCTCTCATCTTCTCTCTCTCTCTCTCTGACTAGCTCTCTATCTCTCAATAAGATCTCATCATGCCGCGTTTCATGAAGAGCCTGCTCACTCTCTCCACTCTACGCCCTATCGAGATAGCCCTCTGAAGCTATCAATCATGCTTTCGCATCTTCTCATAGCTCTAGCTAGAACATTCACTACAGCCATCTGATGGTCTCAGCTGCAATTGTCTTCGTAGTCTTCACCTGTGAGCGACGAACTCACCGAATAATCTCGACTGAACTCTAGCTAACCCACAATCAGATCAGAAGTTATAGACCAGAGATTAATCAGGTTTGCCTTAGCAATGTGCCGAAGTTGGTGAGAAATTGAAGAGTTGGCAAGATTGAAAGATTTGCTGAATTTACGGAGTATAGAAGATTAGAATTTTTTTTTAATTTCTTTACTTTATTTTTTACTTGTTATGAAATATAATAACAAAGTTCTTTTAATTTTTTCCTTAAAACTAAAAAATAAACAAATGATAGTAAATGATACACAAGAAAGCATTAAGCGTACCCCTCCCCCGCCACACACGACATATATATTATATATATATATATATATATATATTTATATAAATATATATATATAATATATATACTATATATATATATATATATATATATATATATATATATATAATATTCCAAATCTCATGCGCTCATCCATAGTTTATCAATATACGTGCTCTAAATGTAGTTTAGGAACGTACATAGGCACTACTGAACGTATGTTCAAAGTATCAACTGATGGTCAAAGATATATCTCACAGAACGAACTGACAGCTGAGAACTTCAAAAGTTTCATCAATAAGATAAGCTGATTTATATTCACGTGAAAGCAAAATTTATTATTCAGTTTTTCAATAGGTCAGTTTTTTTAGGTCAGTTTTAATCAAATTTAGAGCTTTGGATTATCGATTTTATATGGATGAAACAATTTCACCTTAATTTAAATAACTTCTCTTCAGTACATATATAAATAGCGTAAAATATAGTAAACAAACTGGACTTAATTTTCAATTTTCAACCCAACAATAACTTTTCCCGGCTTTATATATTTTTTCCTTTTTACATCTAGATAATTTTTATTATAAAGAATGTTTTACTTATATAAATTTTAATTTCGGTTTACTATTTTTTTTAGTTTAATAAAAATTAAAAAAAAAAATTTAGTTTTCAGAATTTTACAGTATCCCATATAGCACACTAACGTAAAAGCGACGTCGCTTTTACGTTCCTTTGCAATGTGCGACATCGTATTAGTAACATAATAATTACGTCCCTGGGATGTGGAAATGTCAGCTCTCAGCGAGGTAACAGTGCGACATCACTGCGACGTCCTATGGTAACGTAGTATTGACGTACTCTTACGACATCCCTGCAACGTTACATGGTAACGTTGCATCGAGCGTAGTTTTGACGACTATTTGATGTAACTTT
>JABUQX010110168.1:0-5000 GCA_015478945.1 Trachelipus rathkii | reverse complement strand
AAACCAAAAAAAATAGTAGGGTTTTGAAAAATCGACCATGCCTCAAGAGTATAGGGTCAAATATAAAAAATTCCGTTCCCAAAATTTTATAGGATAATGTCCAAATTCTTTGTATATTTCAAGTCTGCAAGTCATTTAGAAAAAAACGTAGTAGGAGTCTTTTGGCGTGAAATGTCTGAACATAGATTTCTCAAATATTGAAATACCAAAAACAATGACTACAGACATGAAAAAACACTGAAAAACGACATTTTAAGGGTAAGAAACAAGTCTGAAGTTTGGTGATTATATGTCAATCGGCTGAAAATTACGAATTTTAAGTCCATTTTTAAGGGGGGGAACATTGGCTTAGCCCAAAGCAATAATGACTAGATCTTTATCTTCTAGAGAAAATTTTATGTACGTACGTAACGTGATCAAATAGGAGTTGATGATTTTAAATCTTTTTAACTAATTTTAGAACATAAAAATTATAATAAGTTAATCCTAAAAATAAGAAATCTTAAATTTTCAAATAAAATGTAACGTTTAAATCTTCTATGAGAAATTTGATGTACGTAACTGGGCAAAAAAGGTGCTAGAGATATGTTAAATCTATTAGCTAACTTTATAGAGTATTATCTTAAAAACATAATATTAATAATAATTATAATATTTATAAGATGGCATAAGAGCTACCAAAACTATTTTTTCTAATTACTATCTACAGGCAAAAGTCACATGATAAGGCCTTAGGGCTTTCCGGCACAGATTTCCAATCTTAAAAAGTTAAACTATGCTATTAATATTAATAAAAAATAATATTAAGAAACTTCAAATTATTTTCTAAATACAGCTTGGGCAAAAGTCACATGATAAGGACGTAGTTATTCGTCGGCAGTTGATTTTCAATATTACTCATAAAGTGATTTTAATTAGGGTTGGAGTGGAAGTTAAAATAATTCTACAATAATAATACAAAATTAATATTAAAGTAATAAATGAAATATATCTTATTAAGTTGAGAATTAGGAACCTTTTTGACCCACGTTCACCAGTCAACCCACGCTATTAAAATGAGAGCATTTTACTTCCAAGATGGTTGCAAAAACATGCGTTATCTACTGTATAGGCTATGCCCGTTCAGATTTCCAAGTGTTGGGTGAAAAATTTACTTTAGGATTAAAACGTAAAGAATTATTTTAAGCATAAAGAAATATTTATATAATAATGTCCTTTATTTAAAATAAGCTGTCATTATATACGAGAGGTTATAGAGTCTTTCTCTCCCCACCGAAAAATTTACTTTTTTCGTGGGGGGTCTGGATTGGCATAGAAGTTCGTGTTCTAGGCATACAGAGATATGGAAATGTTTTGGGTTCAGGTTCTGTGACTCTTTGTACTACTGTTATACTGAATTGATTTGGTATTGTTACAGTGTTTCAGTGTTTCTAGGGGTGTCTCCAAGATTCTTGTAGAGTATATAGGATAGTGACTACAATGCAAGGTTACAAAAGGTAAGTGCCCGGAGAGTGTATTGCCATGAATGCTAATAGTGTTGGTTTGCATAGTTTTAGTTGATTGAATTTAGGAGAAGTGTATCTAATGTATATATGTGGGTTTCAAATGCAGTGCGGAGCTTGCAAGGTAGAAACTGTTTGTTGTACAATTCATGTGGGTATATTTGTGTTACTCGGGGGAACTCAAACTTTTTGCCATCATTGGTATGTTCGCGAAAGAGGTGTGAGGCATTTATAGCTGTATTTTGCGGAAACAAAAATTGCAAACTGTGGGGAATACTAAACAAGTGTTTGAAAGGCAATTTTGTTTTTCCCGAGGGCATAAATTGAAAGCTGTATAAAATAGGAGAAAAGAAATACAGTGTTAGATGTTCTACTTGGAGAACTGTAAGGGTGTTCGTTCGGATACTATTGTGAATTACATAGAGATAGTGTTGCTTCTTGCAAGAAAGGAGGATGGTATACAGACTTTATCATTCTTGCGTTTGGACTGAGTCGGGAGGATAACAAATGTATCTAGAGTCTGAGCGTTTGCCAATTCTTTTGAAAGAATAGTACTATAGGTATATTTTATAAGCTTTATAATTAATGAAGTAATATTTTAGGCTGCAGTAAATATGGGTCTTCGATATGTTTATTAAATGTGAAGCGACAGTAGAAATTGAATAGAAGTTCAATTAAGTGACTCAGTTGAAAGTGGGATGAGGTAGAGATGCGCTGTATGGGTCTTTTTTCGTGAAAAATGTCCAGAAGAATAAAAGCTGCGTAGAGGGTTGAATTTGAACGATATTATTGGTTGGTGTTTTGTTGATTTGGCCTATTCATAAATAAAAAGTCAAGCATGATATCATAAGTTTTAAAAATTTTAGGGGTTAGTATAATCATGAGCATGAATCCAAGTGTGCTGTACAGTGAATATGAGGTTATGTATATCGTCGGAGATGTTTTTTCCAGATTTAAGTATAGGTTTAGTTTTAATATATCCTGTTGTAATTCTATGGATGAAATAGAAGAGTTGTAGTGTTTGGTCAGAGTGATTAAGTTTTGTTTTTTTTCTGATTAGATGTTTGTATTTTCATGCAATTGTTCTTTATTTTTGTACATGTATGCTCGATTATCTTGAAAAAGGTTTATTTTAGTGTTGATTTCATATATGTCGTTCGTGGTCGCTGTTCCAAATAAGAATTTTAATGTTTCTCATCCTATATAAAGAAGGCCTCTTTTTGATTTCTTCGAGACATCTTGGGAGTTTTCTTTTGAATGGCACAATATCCATGGATCTTGTAAAATGTGTTAAAAATTATTCTTGGTTTTCTTGTAATAAGGAATTTATATAGGCTAGCTTTGGTAAGGATGCAGATATGGTATTGAATCTGTTTTAGTATCTTTGCTGTAAATATGGTATGTACTTTTGCATTAAATATATATTTTGTTTAATAGTATTTTGTACATTGTTGTAAATACTCCTTGGATTTTTCATGTCGCTTTGTATATTTATATAGCTACTGATAAACCTGGTTTGTCCTGTATATTTTGCGATGTATTTCATAATTTGTTCTTGTGTCCTCTTCTTGGAGAGTCCAAGTTGTTGTTATAAATGTAAGAATGATCAAAAAAATGTGCATGGTGTCTGGGGGAAAAGAAATATACAGAATTTAAACTACGAGCTTTGTACGGTATTTTATTTTAAGTTTAGATAATAACAAGAATAATTTTAATGTTAAATTTAAAATCATTTATATTTAAAATTTTTGTAACTTAATTTGTTTTTTTTTAGAACTGTGTAAATTATTTCTTGTATTAAAATATTTGAAATATTCTTTTCTAAGTTGTTATTGTTCTTTCATATTTTGGTAAATGTGCAAGGTGCTTCCAGGCTGTAACAAATTTTTTAAAAACAACTTTTTTATGATTTTGGTGCTTTTGGGGGAAGGTGGTCCTTTTCCTGAAGGAAAGTTTTCCTGAGGAGGTAGTAGATATTATCTTTAACCTCTCATAATCGTTGTTGCTTTATGGCGATTGTGCAAATGCAGTGGAAGGGGTTCATTTGGATATCTGAAGGATATAGATGGTCTAAAAGAAGGATCGTTTGCTCCAGTGTCTATAGGGAATTGTGGTGAGATAATGTCCTTGGAAATGGTTGCATGGGTAGGTGCAATCTCTTGTAATGGATGGCGATGATTTGGCGAGGAGGGATCTTGCAAAGAGAAAAGGGGTGAAACTGGTGGGTTTATGAATCTTTACAAATGAGGTATTTTATGTGGCACTAGTAAGAATTGGAAATTTTGGGGTGGGTGGTTTTAAGTGTGGATGTGAAGAAGTTTCCGGTGATTTTCAAGGAACATACGGTAGATATATATATATATATATATATATATATATATATTATACATATATATATATATATATATATACATATTATTATTACATATATATATTATTATATTAATATTATTATTATTATTACATATACATATATTACATACTAGAAAAAACTCCTCAAATAGACAAATTTAGGCCCCCAAACTGGTGTCAAAATTACACGCAAAGTCAAATGAAAGTCTATACAAAAGAGAAAAATACCTCAATTGAGTATTTTCGTGAGAAGACTGTCAATTGATGAAACAAACTACCTATTTGAATAGCCTGTATGCCCACTCTTGACACCGGTTCCGAGGACCCTTAAACTGTTCACCGTATGAGTGACACGCAGCAAATGTAATTTATATATATATATTATACATATTATTATTATTATTATTATTATTATTATATATATTATTACATACATATATTATATTATTAGACCTAGATTGATATTATATTATTATTATTATTACATATATTATTATTATATTATTGTTATATTACCTGTATAATATTATATATATATATATATATATATATATATATTATAAACGGCCTCGGTATTATTACACCATACCCCAACAAATAGCATGTTAGGCTTAAATCAAAGAAACAATAAAAATAACTTTAAATGTAAAGGAAGTTGAAAATAAATAATTGATACGATATAATATAAAATTTAACTTATTTCTTTCTCATAATTAATTGAAAAATTAATGAAAATTAAAAATAAAAATAAAATAAAAGACCATGGTTAACTATCTAAACACAAGCAAGACCCTGATCAACCTTCACAGCATTGTTGACGAACATATCATATGCAAATGTAAAGTATATTATATGAAGTATTTTGATGAAAATTAAAATCATTCCAAACGATGGTTTTAGGGGATATGGAAGTAGTTCCTTCCACTTCAGTTATTCATTAATATTAATTCAGAATAAAGTCGTTAAAGATTAAAATTCTAATTTAAAATTATCACTTATTTAAATAAAATATTTACAACAATATCAGGTAGTCAAACTAAATTAATTTGCGAAACAATAATTCATGATTAGGCCAATGAACGCACCCACACTAAATAATAAACGCAAAACTAATAAACACCCAAACTGAATTGAACCCAGCTACTA